>CAUHTR010007882.1:39063-46563 GCA_959609185.1 Schmidtea polychroa
TATATATATATATGATAATCTTATTAAATTATTCGTAAATAAAAGTTCACCAGTTTGCTCTACAATAAATGATTTAATAGCATCAACTTTAATCTCTCCTTTATAGACAACTGGATGGTCAAGGTCTCTATTGAATAAATGATAAACTGGAAAATCGGATTTAGTAATTCCATATCTTTCTGCTAAATCAGCATTTTCCATTTCTCCATAATCTGCTATTCCAACAGTGGCAGTGATAAGGTTTGAAATGCTGATAGTGACCTGTGCGATTTCTTTGAATACATCCTCTTTTTCACCATATGGAAATGGCTCATCAAATTTCACCAAGACATGTGCAAAAGCTTGAATTACCTAGAATTATTAATGGATATCAAAATTAAATTAACATTAAAATTTACCTTTTCAAATATTAATGAATGAATTGAAATTGAAACCATTTAATCGTTAGGCTGCAAACGCAGTTCTTGAAATTTGACAGGAAAAAAACATTGACAATTAATAGAAAAATTGACAAAAAAAAGAAAAAAAAACGAATATATGACAAACAAGTATTAATTATTTTAACAACAATTTCATAAAACAAAATTCATTATTAAACAAAACGAAAAATAATAGAATTACTAGTTTTGAGTCTATTAAATGTGTTATTTGATTAATAAATAAGTAATAAAATGAAAATTAATTAAAAATAATAAAAAATATGTGTTAATTAATAGTGTTTAAAAAACTGTACTAAAAAGAGTCTCATTATAGTTTTGCCCTTAAGAAACTATAAAAAAGGGGAACATTTTATGTTTCGTGCAGAAACATCGCGCTGTTTGATTGAACTTGGTTAGAATGTTTAAAAGGAGCGTTATATAATATATTTAGCTTAGATTTACCTCCACCTTTACTAATTTAAAAAAGCAGACCATGGTGCCTCTTTTTAGGATCCGAAATTATTTATTAGTATTTATTAATAATCTATTTACGTTATTCACTAGGAAACCTGTCATTGCTCACTTAAACCTCTATCCTACGTATAACACGTATTGTACACTCAGTGAAAACTGCTACTGCACGGCTGCGTAATACGAAAACCAAATAACCAACGGTCATACATGTCGCTATGAATATTCAAAATAGGGTTAGTGAAAATACTTAATATTATATTAATCTTATTAATAATAGATGATCCTAACTCATATAAATAAGCGTGAAAACCGGAGAGGTAGCAGACTAATTGCTAGTTTGTAGGTTAATTGAATCCGCTGCCTCGTCTCTTCGTCGTTCATTTCCTATTTCACAATTTATTGTCTTGACTCGACCGACGAAATGAAACCCATGGAGTCGCTGATGTTTTTTCCGTCTTCTCTCAATATAGTATATTTCTCAGGGACATCTATCTTCCATATTGCTGTGATCCATTCTGAAATCCTGGCTGTTCTCGGTGTAATCTCTTGTTTCAGATTTTGAATCTTCTTCTTCTATGCACGCTATTCTTTGATATCGTTGTGGAACAACGAAAAACAATCTCGGAACCCGTGTCCTTCCTTGCCACATATCAGACATTTATTTCCCAGTGGACACTCATACCTTCTATGCCCCCTTTAGCCACAGCAAAAACAATCGCCTACCGTTAATTTCGGGACCGATGCTTGTGGTAGTCCCCTACTTTTATTGTACAGCCTCCTTGCAATATTCTTCATGGATATTGTTGGCAGCTTCCTTTCTGAGCTATTTGGGATTCTCGCATTTCTCAATAATTGTTCTCTTGGAGATTGTTCTCGACGACCATGGTTATTACCTGCGTATTGTATTGGTCCGCGTATAGGATGTTCGTCTCTTCTTGATCTGTGGTGATTAAATTGGTCTTCTGGGTAGTCTTCTTTGTGATGGATGTATGCATGGGATCTTGGGTATTCCTTTGAATTCTCATCTTCCCTCCCTCAGTCACGCTAGCGTATGTTCTTTGACCGATTGCTTTAATAAATTCTGTTTTATGGTTTCCATTTTTGTTACTTTCAAAAGTTTTCGCCAATGATCTCGTTTCTTCAATTTTGTTTCTGGTTTCGTCAATAGTATCCCTCTCAGTCTCGCATCGCTGGCTTTATTTGCGATAGAGATCTTGAACAATATCTTCTTCTGATGCGTCCTGAATTTATAAGGGGAGTAAATTTCGGACCTTTTTGAACTGCGCTGCACTCTTTGATTTGCACCCATGCTGTTTGAATAATGACATTTTCCTCATTATTTTGCATGAATTAGTGTATTGTAGTTTCAATCCATCTGCTACAACCAGAACTTACCACTACCCCTTTAAAGAGCCATTTAGACATACGAGAGATTTTTATGAAAATGAAATGTAGAAGCTTTTTAGAAAACCTATGCATTCCGTGAGACCACACCCAACCAAATTCATGACAAACCGCATGGCCATCTTGTCATCTTTCATGAAATGAATAAAATAGTACCATATAATCAAAATTGTTTGACAAATTGGCGAACTGTATGAATTTTGTTTTCCGGTCATGACAATACAACTTTATTGAATACCACAAATGGTTAAAACGATTACAATGTTTACTCAACGCAACTCAAAAGTTTTTGGGTGCTTATAACAGCCCTTCAGGAGAAATAGCANTTCCTGACACCTGTAGATAATTATCTTGATTTTCAGCATATTCCTTTGGACATTCCTTATTCCCACATTATCTTTGACATCTGTCAAGATTTTTTTGTCTTTTTATATTTTCGACTGTCCTAGTGGTTTATTTAATATCTCGTATTATTTCAATTTCCAAATTATTTGTTTATATTTTTCCTCATTTTCATTTAGACTTATTAATTAAAACCGACCTTGGAATGTTCCATTGTTCGATTTCATTGATTTTTTGCTTTATATCTTTTTCGTTTTCATATTTCTTCGCTTCATTCATCTTTCCCCAATTTCAGAGCATGACATCATTTATTGTAGCCATTTCCTCCGATCATTTTTAAAATTTTTATTAACAATACCAGAAAGAAATATGATAAGCATTAAATTTTTATTGAAAAAGCAACAAAAGGAAATGAAATCTATTTTTCGAAATTAAGTTTATTTATTTAAGTTTAGCTTTAAATTTGATTATATTTTATTAAAATAAGTTATTATAATTTTAGATATTTGAAATTTATAGTCAAAGTGGATATTTCAACATAAAAAGGCTTATGCTTAAATAAAGTTTATTATGATTAATATAATTAGATCAGTTTCATTTTAATAAATCAAAGATATAATTATTTAAATTTTATATTAAATTATTAAATTAGTTTAAATGAGTAAAGGTCAAAACTTTAAACAATTTCAATATTTTAAATTATCCATTTAATTAGAATAATTTTAATTCCTAATTATTTTTGTTCTTTTGGGATTTTTTAAAATTTTACTTAAGTAATTTTTGTTATTAATTCTAATATATGAATTCATTTATCAAGATTTACAAGCACTTCATTTCTGATATTTATAATTTTAGGTTGATTAATGAAGAATTCTGAGGTGCTCAGGACATTCCCAAGCATAAATGAGGAATTTGCACAGAATAGTCGCTATTATCATGATCCGACAATTATAGAAACTTTGACATTAACAGACGATCAAACTAAGAGAAATTTGAAAACTTTTACTGGAGTATTTGTCCGGTAGCTTTGGCTCAGTTTTCATCTTTATTATTTTTACGATTAGGTGATGATTTTCATTGAATATATCTGACAAATCATTCTCATAAAATCAAGGGGAAAATTAACAAAGAAATTGGAATATAATTAACAATTATTAGGAAATCAATTTAATTAATTATTATTTTCACGATTAATAAATAAATTCCAATAAATAATCAAATCGATTCAATATTACAAATGATCAATATTAAATAATAAATAATTAAACAACCAATTATACCCCAACCGGCAATTGGTTATCATCGAATGGCCATTGATTTGCATATTTAATAATATATAAATATCAACTCACCTATAATAAATCTGTGTGTGTGTGTGTCATAGCCAGAAGGGACATTGAATTAGCTAGGTGACATTCAATTGGCTATTACACTATAGAAAGATAGAAAAATTCGCTGTTGGAAGATAAATAAATACATACAAACACGGTTCACAAAAATTCTATAATAAAAAATACACACAATAGGACATTGATTTATCATGCGGACATTCATTTAGCTTAAAATTTTCAATTTAAAAATATGCGAGAATATGTCAGAAACTTCATCAGAATCGACTATTTCATTTCAAGAAATTCATAGATGAATGTTCTTCAATACATGGACGGGCAAGAGATTCGGTAGATCACGAATTTATAACAATATGCCAACAAATCGAGGTCCCAATATCCAAAGATGAGCTAATCCATTTACAATAAATATATCTTCATTGACTATTCAAATAGAAAAGTTGCCATATAATCCATTTTTGAACCCCATCGAAAGCGTTGAGCAAAATTAAAAATGGAGAAAGGACTAAAGTTTCTTCGGTTGATGGATTTTCCAGACAGATTTACCTTGAATGAATGATTTACTGCAATATCCCAAGCAGTTAACGAGGAACTTCGAAAACCAGATCATAATAATTTCCAAAATCATATTAATAATCATATTAAAGATTCTTCCCTAAATACTTGATATTTTAGGTGAACTATGAAATATTTAATGCATATTATAATAAATAAATAAATATCTTACTTCTTTATTCATTATCTTAACAAAAAATCTTAAAATTAACTAAAATCCAAAACAAAGCTTATTTGACATAGCTAAATGAATCTCTCATTTATGATAATCAAATGCGCTTTCGTGTAAGAAATCGCCAATCAGACATTCACAATATATTATCACAGATTTCCTCTCATCATCACATAGGATAGAATAACTATAGAAATTATAGATTTTTCATCACATTTATTAATTATAATAATTATATCAAATTTTTAATAAAAATATTTTATTCTTTAAACCTAAAAATTATAATTTAAATAATAAAATTTTTTTAAAATTGTGTTGCTTAGCAATTAGAAATTTTTTTTAAATATTGAAATTTAAAATTATCAAATTATCAAATTTAATAATTATTTAATATAACAATAACAATCAATATATGTCAATATATAAATCAATATATAATCAATATATAAAGAGAGCTTGAAGACTATAAATCAGTAATATATCGATGTTTTTTGATACGAATTTTCAGCATCTGCCTTTTTCCAAATGAATTTCAGTTCTTATAATATATTCAATCCATATATAATCCACATATATACATATATAATCCATATATAATCCATATATAATCCATATATAATCCATATATAATCCATATATAATCCATATATAATCCACATATAATCCATATATAATCCATATATAATCCACATATAATCCATATATAATCCATATAATCCACATATAATCCATATATAATCCATATAATCCATATATAATCCATATATAATCCATATATAATCCATATATAATCCATATATAATCCATATATAATCCACATATAATCCATATATAATCCACATATAATCCATATATAATCCATATATAATCCACATATAATCCATATATAATCCATATATAATCCACATATAATCCATATATAATCCATATATAATCCATATATAATCCATATATAATCCATATATAATCCATATATAATCCATATATAATCCATATATAATCCATATATAATCCATATATAATCCATATACAATAACTATAACTATAAACGATATCTAATAATTATAAAAGCTGTAATGCAATTATCTTATTGGACAAGGGTGAAATGGATAAGACGTTACACTCATCTTGACAAAGATTATTATCAATTTTGTTTTGGCTTAACACTGAAACTATGTCAAGAAGGTTTGCCAGATTCATAGAAACTGTCTATGCTACTCGCCACGGCAAGAAAACCAACGATTGTTGAGTAGAGAAACAGTTATGGGGAAATAAATGTGAGTGGAAAGGTTAATAGTTACTGAAATAACCTAAGCAAACCACCCCAAAAGCAGAAAGTGATAGTCTAACAGAAAAGTAATAAGCCAGCATGTCCGCACTGAAAAAGATGAACAGCGTCAATTCTCATACTTTAAGTAAAAATTGCGATTGTCTTTGTAAAAATAAACTTTGCAAGGATTCTAAGATGTTAATGTTAGTTTATCTACCTTTTTCATGAAGATTTCTTGCTTCGGTTAGTTTTGATGGAGAGGTTTGATTATATCCCTATAAGCCTGCCTCATGGCACCTGCATTGAATGGATTGTATTTGGATAGGCAATTGATGTCAGATTTCTGTCACCTCTAAATGAGCTTTGCTTTCAATATCCTATGAAATGATAAACTTATTAGCCACAATCATAAGCATATATAGATATATATTCATTTGATATTCATTTAGGTTTTGTATTGGGCCAAACGGGTCTGCTATTGGCAATTCTACAGTTGATTATGGCTTACGTCATTCTGCTATTAACGGTATTATCAATATGTGCCATCAGTACAAATGGTGCAATTAAGGGAGGAGGAGTTTACTGTATCCTTTATTACCTATCATTGCCATATTCAATATTTATTACCATCAGTTATGATTAGCCGGACATTGGGACCTGAGGTTGGTGGCAGCATAGGGATTCTGTTCTTTCTGGCAAATGTATTTTCATCTGCATTATTTATGGCTGCCTTTGTTGAAGGACTTGTTGATGATTTCGGGCCTCTCGGTCGGATCGACCCTAATATCATTCAGGACAATTTCGGGTGGAATTATTTATTCGCAACTTGCATTTGCATATTCTGCCTTGGGGTCTGCCTAGTAGGAGGATCGCTATTTGCTAAGACAAATCTATTTATATTTATTGTAATAGCAAATATCAGATTTACCAACAACAATTCTATTGTTACATTTAGATAGTATTTGTCTGCTTCCTCTCGGTGATCGCCTCGTTCTTTTTCCATAAACCGTTCCAAGTTGAAATTCCGAAGATAAATAAAATAGTTTATTGTCATACCAATGCAACGCAATATGGGAATTACACTGGACTAAGTGGGAAGACATTCATGAACAATCTCTACGGTAAACATTTTATCTCAGGAATTTGATATTAATTTCCCATTTCTCAATCCAGCAAGCTATACGCTCGATTTCACAACCATGAAGGCTATGAGTTTCTTTACAGTGTTTGCAATTCTTTTCCCTGGAGTTACTGGAATCATGAATGGAGCTAACATGTCAGGTAAGGCGGATAATTGGGATTGGGATTGGGATTTACTATTATCTATTATCTATAATATTAATTGTCATTCATTAATTAGCTTTCATTTGCAGATTTATTTAATTATTTATTATAGGGGAACTTGTAAAACCGGCAATATCTATACCAAGGGGAACTTTGGCAGCAACTCTGTTTACATTCATTGTTATATTATTTCATTCTTTTTATCTGCTGCTACATGCGACAGGTATTATT
>CAUHTR010007882.1:49063-65880 GCA_959609185.1 Schmidtea polychroa
ATATAATGTTTATGCAATATTGATATAATATTATACAATATTGATGTATTATTGATGTAATGACGTAATATTGATGTAGCATTTGTGTAGTATTGATATGCTATTATGTAAGATTGATATAGTATTAATGTAATGTTAATGTGGTATTGATGTGATATGATACAATATTGAAGTAATATTGATGTGATATTACTGTAATATTACATAATGTTGATGTAACATTATACAATATTGACATAATATTTATGTGAAAGTTTGCAATTTTGAGGCGATATTGATGTAATATTATTATAACATTGTGTAATATTTATATTGTATTATGTAATATTATACAAATATTGATGTAATTTTCAAACGGAAGTGCGCTTGTTTATAACAAAATGGAAATCGAACTAAATTTAAAAGTTGTAATGGTGTAAATTGATTATGGAAATCAGTAGGCCAGGAAGGGTTCAACGGGAGTCTGTCAAATTATTGTTTTTTTGATGTACGGTAACTAAACATGATGTAAATATTTGATTGATTTGATAAACATAATCAATAAATATCTTGATTGATTCTGGTGCTGAATTCAACTGTAAGCACATAACTGATCACAAAGGTCAGTGAAGCACCCAATTGACCAATCAGCACAATCAGCACAATCCGCACAATCAGCGCAATTGGATGAATTGCACATCACATGCATTGCGTATGCACACGATCACGTGATATTAGATTCACAACTTTATCAAATCGATGTTACAAATTGTTTAATTACATTTGAATTCATCCTTGAAATTGGTCACATTTTTATTTTCACAAATAACAATTAATTCTTTGAATACCAAATTATATTAATTATTTATAATATTTTATTTCAGACCAACCTTCAAGTATTTCTCATGGCATACTTCATTACTAGGGGTTGTTTGTTGTTTGGGGATGTGCTTCCTGGCCAGCTATATCTATTCATTGGGGATATTTTCCTTATTCATTATTATCATTGTAATTCTCAATATCCGACATCTTGATTATTCATGGGGTAGCATCAGTCAAGCATTACTTTTTCACCAAGTTCATTAATAAAGCGATTATAAATTCGGGCATATAACCTATAATGTTTAGGTGAGAAAATATCTCTTAATGATTGATATTCGAAAAGAGCATGTGAAATATTTAACGCCCTCAGGTATTGTTGCTGTTATCCAATCCACGTAGCCAGGCTAGTCTTGTTCAATTTGTCAATATATTAAAGAAAGGTGGCTTGTTCGTAATTGGACATGTGATAAAGGCGGATTTTGAACGAATGGAAAAGAATCCGGTTAATGAAATAGAGAGGTCAGTTTATAATTTCCTTCTATAATTCTCTATAATTTCCTTAACAAAAGGCGAGTATATATATAATTGCTTCCATAAATACCTTCCATTGAGCCGGCTTTATTATTATCTTTTCATAATTAATTTTCAATTAATTGTTAATATTACAAAATTATTAATTAAAAATCAGCCGCCGATATGATGAATTATTCTCAAATGAAATAACATTTTATTTTATTTGTTTAAAAAATTTTAATTATTTTTGAGAAATTTCAATTGATATATTAAAGGAAATATTGATAAATATATAGCAAATGATAAATATATAGGAAATATTGATAATATATAGGAAATATTGATTAATATATAGCAAATATTGATATATAGGAAATATTGATAATATATAGGAAATATTGATAAATATATAGGAAATTGATAAATATGTGGCAAATATTGATATATATATATATATATATATATTTCAAATATTGATAAATATATAGCAAATATTGATAAATATATAGCAAATATTGATAATATATAGGAAATATTGATTAATATATAGCAAATATTGATATATAGGAAATATTGATAATATATAGGAAATATTGATAAATATATAGGAAATTGATAAATATGTGGCAAATATTGATATATATATATATATATATTTCAAATATTGATAAATATATAGCAAATATTGATAAATATATAGCAAATATTGATAATATATAGGAAATATTGATTAATATATTGCAAATATTGATAAATATATAGCAAATATTGATAAATATATAGGAAATATTGATAAATATATAGGAAATATAGATAATATATAGCAAATATTGATAATATATAGGAAATAATGATAAATATATAGGAAATTGATAAATATGTAGCAAATATTGATAAATATATAGCAAATATTGATAAATATATAGCAAATATTGATAAATATATAGCAAATATTGATAAAATATAGGAAATATTGATAAATATATAGGAAATTGATAAATATGTAGCAAATATTGATAAATATATAGCAAATTTTGATAATATATAGGAAATATTGATTAATATATTGCAAATATTGATAAATATATAGCAAATATTGATAAATATATAGGAAATATTGATAATATATAGCAAATATTGATTAATATATAGGAAATATTGATAAATATATAGGAAATTGATAAATATGTAGCAAATATTGATAAATATATAGCAAATATTGATAAATATATAGGAAATATTGATAAATATATAGCAAATGTTGATAAATATATAGCAAATGTTGATAAATATTGATGTTTTGGAGGTTTGCATTGCCTGGTTTCCATTTATTGTGGTGATAACAATGGAACCTGGAAAATTTATGATTATATATTATTTTTTGAAAAATTATATTTGTGTGATTGAAAAATTTATATTTCATGTAAAAGAATTTTTAAAAGTTATTGAAAAATTGTTTAAAATAATTTAGAATTTGTGATTGTTTATGATTTTTTGAATTTATGAATTTTGCTGAATAATAAAGTTTTTCGAAATTATTTCAGTCAATTTAATTCGTTAACATTTTAATTAACTTTGAATACTAAAAACAATGGTTAAAATTTGTATTGGCAATGTGGAAGTTCTGTAAAATCCAGCCAAATTTTCTTCCAAATTTAAATTTAAAGTTACATTCTAATGTCTTGAAAGCTTAGAAAAAGCTTTGGAATGGAAGTTAAATTTATGTCAGCAGTGCTTATAATGCACATTTAGATCAAGTCCGTGATTCAGTAATAGTTAGTCGTCATGATTTTGTTCTAGATATTAATGCTCGAGATCCAGCAAAATTCCCTGTTGATGATAGGGTTGGTGTAACTGTAGTTTTACTGGAAACATTTCGTAAAGATCAACAAATAGTTCGAATCGGTTATTTTGTCAGCAAGAAATATGAAAAAGAAGACAATCGAATTATTTTCAATTTGCATATGGATTTCAGTTTCTCAAATTCTTCATTCTTCACAGTGACTGATACCAGTAATTCAAATTTTACAACGTCTTCCGAATCTCAAGTGGCTACAAATAATACAATTTGGAATACATTTAAACCAAAAGAAACTTATTTTACTCTAAACATTCTTTCAAATTTCAAGGATCTTGACAAATCGGATAATGCCGACGATATCAACGATGAAGCCTCCTATCCCGGTTATGGCACAATAAATCGTCCTCAATCATATTACTTACCTAATGACAACAATCATTCAATTGATTCCGAACGATATCCAAACCATATTGATAAATATATAGGAAATATTACATGAATCCGAGTAATGATGTCAATATTGTGTCTTCTGTGGCGATATTTGGTCGTATTATACCGATTTTAGAAGGTGATTAAACATTGAAAGTTCCAGTATGTAAATTGGATTGTCGATTGTACTTAAATGAAAATGGCGGTTACATAAGAGATAATGATGAACTATTATCCAAAGCCATTTAAAAGCTTGAGAGTAATTCAAATCCTTTAACTTTCAACCTGGCAAAGATGTCTGAATGTATCCAAATGATTTGACGTTTAACCACAAAGGTATTCGAAAATCAATTGATGCAGAAAAATGTGTCAATTAGCCTAAATATCTTTATGTTTATGAAAATTGGAGATAGGGTGGAAGAGACTCCAGAAAGTATCAGAAAGTATCTTCTGGAGTTATAGCACACAAAATCTTCCTCTTTCAAATACAGGAAAGTTCCGAATTCGATTTTTAAAAATGTGAGTGCAGTAATCAATAGAATAAAATAATGACATGGATATAAATGAAGATATATATATATATATATATATTATAATTAATAAGTATTATATAATAAATGGATAGGGGCCCAATAACTTATATACCCCTTTCGGAAGCTTTTAAAAAAAATTATGTAGGTCAACTAAAACAGAATCTATTTTTGACAATTATGTAGGTCAAATCAACTTTAAAAGTATGGGCCCACTAATTCAATGTTGATTATTGAGAGTTTCTGACAGTGTATTTCAGTGATCAATGGTATAGCAATATAATGATATAGCAATTAGTTCTCATATGATTATGTAATTCTGTGTGCTGATTACGTTACTATTGATTGATTGATGATTATGTAATACATGCAATATTATTTGGTTCAATGTATTTATATCCTTAATCCACATGATCTTGAATATGGACATGTGCATCAAAACAATACCCTTAGTAGGTATTACACGATTATAAAGTAACATGTGATGACGTAATTAATAAATCATTATGTAATCATCGTTGTTTAATTGATATTTTGAAATTTTGTTTAAATAAAGTGGTTCATTTATAAATTTAAAATGTACGATATTAACGGAGATCGAGTAACTCACTGAGAATTTAATCAGTTTGATCTTAGAATCCCTAGAAACATGCTTTGAGTTTGAGCTTTTATATCTCTTTACTTTCACCTTATATCCAGGAATAATTGAAGAATTTTTTCATTTTCAGAAATTTCATAAAGATGAAAGATTTCCTAGAAATCAAAGCATTTATTGATGTAACAATTGCCCCAACTATCAGGGATGGATGTCGCCAGCTGTCACTATTATGCGGTCTAGGGGGGTTATCTATCAATACAGTTTGCATAGGCTTTAGGGATGATAGTGAACCAACGGTTAGTTCTTTTCCTTTTGAATCATTATGACACAAAATTACTTTAGGATATTCTGCAAAAAATTTATAATCAGTCAGAGGATTTCAATCGCTTCAAATTTATTAGAACTAGGAACAATTCACACTTTGCTGGTGATGTTCAATCTTTCAAAAACCAATCTTCTGAATCGTTTGATAAAAGTGAGATAATCACAAACGAAATTGTGGAGCATAATCAACACAGCTCACCACCAATTGCTCATGAAAATACAAATTTGATATCCAAAAGCAGTAAGTTTATCATTATTGTCACTAATATCATTATCATATTATCATATTATCATATTATCAATCTCCGTTATCAATGAACCAATCATAAATCTGATCACACCGAGTGACCAATCATATTTGGCATATTATCTTGATAATATTTATTACTTGTGTAGTCTATCACAAAACTATAAAATGTCTAAATCTAAACTAAAGAATAAATATTATTAACTAAAAGTTATATTTTCAATTATATGTAAATTGAGGGAATATATGAATAGCCTACATAAAATATTGTATTCACATGTGAAACGGAGAAACAATCATCGCTTGCTTTCTTGGATCTGTTAATACAACGCAAAGAGAAACACTATGAGACAGAGATTTATAGGAAACCAACTGATACTGGTCTCTATACTTCATCGGAAAGCTTTTTGTGAATTCAAGAATAAGTGAAATATGGTGAAGGGGTGTCTGCATTTATCGTGCATGGTCTTTATCTTCTACTTTTGTAAATTCAGTAAAAAGTGTTGACAAATTGGTTGAATTGTTAATGAAGAACGGTTATTCAAAATCCTTTTTATTAATTATGGTAAAAGAGACTGTTGACAAATTTATTAATAATCCTATTTAAACTAAATTTTTAAACTATCCTAAGATGATCTGGTTGTGATGTTGTTGAGGTGTGTGAGTCTGACTCATTAAATAGTGTGAGCAAGGATGATGAGCCTAAATTTGTGTCAGCTTTGCCGTACTCAGAAGGTTTTAAGGATTATAAAGTGAACATAAGAAAGCAGTTAGAGAATTTAAACTATAGGATAGTGTCAACTTCATGGAAAGTACGCAATATGTTTATTAATAAGTCAAAAACTCCGGTCGAATTGTGTTCCGATCTCGTTTATCAGTTTACATGTAATGGGTGTAATGCCACACATTGGAGAGGACTTCCCGTCATCTCTGTATTCGAGCCCGAGAACATTGTAGACCGAAAGCTTTTTACCCATATTGGTGAGCACAATAAAGTAAGATCAAAATAGGTATGTCTAATTTTAAAATTTTAATTAAAAAATTTCGATAATTATTGGGAACGCGTGATTTGTGAGGCGCTGTTGATAACGTCATTGAATCCAAAAATTAATGTGCAGAATAAATTTTTTGTAATAATAATTTTTTTGTATTGTTTGTTGTTGTTAAATTAAATAATTAATAAATTACTAAATTAAATTCAATATGTTAAAATTAAAAAAATAATATATTATTTGAATTATAATTTTTAAAAGAATAAAATGTTTTTATTATATTTTTTTTATATAATTAATACAATTAATAAATTTGTTTAAAAATCCTTAATTTATATAGTTATTATATCCTTCCTGATGATGACAGTAAAACTGTCGAAATATATCGTAAAACGAATATTTGATTTCCGCTTTCTTATAATATATATATCGTAACACCTTTTAGTGCTAGCCATGGTCCAAAATAATTCACACCTTTAAAAAATTGATAACTGCCAACAGTGGTCTTTTTCATTTGTTCTATCATGTCAGCAATGATAGCATTCATCTGCTACTTAATCAAACTAGCTTTTCCTTATTTAAATATAAACTTGATCAAATATTCATGACCTTGAAGGAGCGTAGTTAACAAAACGTTGTTATTAAAAGATTTGGTTTGTGCTAAACTTGGCATTGTATTTCTCAAACGTTTTTAGTGGCTGAAATTAAAATTGCATATGCATATTGATGAAATAAACAAAAATTATTATTTATTTATTTTTTTAATTTAATTTATTAAATAATCAAAATTTCTGTCTTTTGGAAAATATATTTTTAGTTAAAGTGTCCTTTCTTGAAAAATTTAGTTTATATGCAATTTTTATATACATTTTTAGTTTTAAACGCAATTTTCCCGCCTCCCTACTTATAGCATACATAAACATGGCAATGATTTAAATATTGGAAAATGCTAATTAAAAATTGCTTATACGATATATTTTGACCGTTTTCCTGTAATCATCAGGAAGGATAGAAAAAACTATAAATATTATAGATTTTATTAACAAATTTTATTAATTTCTCTTCTTAATAATGTATTATTAAAATTTTAATTTCAATAATCAATTATATTTCATTTTCAAATTTCACCACTGAGTTCTTTTTCCATTGAAATTGTATTTATTAAAAAGTTTGACTTTGAATCAGTAAATCATTGCCGAAAATTCGCGAATATCAAAAACATCGATATATTTACTGATTCATGGTCAAGCTTTTTAATAAATACAATTATATTTCAATTTAGACTAGATATATTTAAAGTATTTAAAATATTTTATTTTAATAAAATTTTTAATTTCAAGATTCTATAAACTTTTTAAAAAATTGAAATTTTAAATTATTTAACTGAATAATTGTATACATTTGAAATTAACAACCACTCACATATCCATAATTACTTTATAATAAAATAACTTGATTCGCATTAACTTTTTTTGAATGAAGTAACAGCCTTTAGAAAAATACACTTTTGGCTTTAGAAAATGTTTTGGAGCCTCATCTCTGTCTAATTACAGAGTCGATTATTATATATGATCCATTTCACGTAGCTAGTCATAATTTGATCGAGGAATGGATCATTATTGTTGCGCATGATGAGAGATAACACATAGAAACGATGAATTTTTTGATTTTCTCTTAGTTTTTTTTCTCTTCTCGAATTTAACCTTTTCAAGTTGCCTCGAATGACAATCGATTGTTGAATGTTCCAATTTCAATTTCTTTGTTAGTTTTCCCATCAGTTGATCGTTGTCAATATCAAATAGATGTCCTTGACCTTCTTTGTCCTTAAGGCTGGTATTGCCTGTACGGAATTTTCCTAATCAACGACATGCTGTACTCTCTGAAGTTATTTCAAATTGCTTCCGTGGCATTATTGTCGAGTTTAAACTCATGAAGAAAAATAATCCTCAATTCTTTTTTGACCACATGTGAATAACATGGTTTAGTAATGAGGGAAACTCAGAAATAAAATAATTATTGATATCAAAAAGATAGCAGAACAAATAACCTTTAAAACAGTCTTTTTTGGAAACCTTAGAACTTCAAAAATGATAAAACGGCCATTATTCTTGCAAGAACTTAATAGATAAATTAATTTTATAGCAATAAATAATATAATATAATAATTGCTTTCTTATTCCCCCATCTTTGACCAATTACAATTTCATTGCACTCATTTTGTATTTTAATTCATCTAAAGCAGGGGTGTCAAACTCAAACTGGCCTGCGGGCCGCATTAGACTAGTATCATGAGCCGGCATCCCGCAACATAAAAAATTGTTTTTCAGAACATGTGGAGTCTGAAACACCCACGTTAATATTTATTTAATAATAATTATAATAATAATAATAATAATAATAATAATAATAATAATAATAATAATAATAATAATAATAATAATAATAATAATAATAATAATAATAATAAAATTTGAAGAAAATGTGGTAACATTTGAATGCATTAACTTGGTCACACATGTTTGTAATGATTTGATCCTTTCCTTGCAGTTTCAAATTTAAATCGGATAAGTGCTTCGTTATATCATTATAGCGTTATGTCATTATATCGTTATATCGTTATCGCATGAAACTAGATCATGAATTCTATCTGTATACCACACCCACAGCAAGTCATATAACCATTAGATATGTATAATAATTGAAATTTTTACTGTATGTTTATTGTCTATATCTGAAAACTTTGGGTGCGGTGAAAGCGGTATTAAGAACATTTTCACGTATTTTCGAGATGTCTCCTGTTCCTCTACATGACTGGTGATAGTTTAGACAAGCTAACCGTTGAAACATAATGAAAAATGCAAAAATTATCTATCTATCTAAAATGCCTCTATCTGGATTTAGACTTTTGTTTGGATTAGTAGTCTACTTCATATAACATCAAATTATTCTTTATCTGTTCAGAAAGATCTTTAGCATTCTGAAATCTTCTATCGATCTGAAATTCATTGACGAATTGCCACCAATAAGAAGTAATAGACCAGCAACATACGGTTCAATAAATATTGTTTCTGACCATCGACAAGAAGAACATGCAGCCACAGAAGAGGATTATATCAAGAATGAACAGATATCAGAAATAGAATATGTGGGAATAATTGCTGATTGCATGAAGATGCAGGTGCGAGCAATTGTCACGCATCACTGAATTCTATAACCGTTTTTCTATTTAGAAAAATATTTGTCTCAGCACAATCTCAGTTAAAATAATCTTTTAATATCACTATAGGTTAATCAAAGCCTTTTTTGTATTAATTTCTTTTTTTATGATACTTATTCTTTATCTCACTGCCACATACTTTATCTGACAAAAGATGAACAAAGTATATTCAAATCGAAGGTTTTCATTATAAAGAAACTTTAATCAAGGAATAATACAGGAAGCCAAATGTTACAATGTTTCGAATGATCTTATCAAACTTTAACTCTCCATATGTATGAATCATTCATCATACGGTTGGTACCATTATGTCTCTTTCGACCAGTTAGATGGAGTATTACACCAAACAACACTGAGATACGTTTCCTATAATATAAGAAAAAAATCAATAATCTTACATTATAGAAACATACATGCAAAATTTTGATATATAGAAATGCGCCGCTGAGATACGTTTCTATAATAACTTTATATTAGACAATGCTGAGAAAAAAAAGATCGCTGAAAATGTTTTTTAATGTATTTTTAAAGAAACTATTATCATGAAAATGACGAAATATCATCGTAGAAATTATTTTGGAGTTAAAATATTCATAGTTAATATTCATTAGAATTTCTGATATTTGTTTTAGAAATGTTTTAGAAAAATTCTATTTTGGCGATTGATTTAATTATTTAATTATGATTATTAATTGATCTGACTTACATTATATCAAAATAATTCCAAAATAATTATAAAAATGAAAATTATTTAATTCGTGAGTCAATTTAATGAGACCAATTGATGTACACACTAACCACCACTATAGAAAATGTGTGCGCGGTAGTTGTGGTCTCTGCGTCAGGCACACAGACACGAGGAATGATTGTAATGTAATTTATATTTATGTAATTTGATATTTGATATTGTGTTCGGATCTCGTTTATCAATTCACATGTAATGGGTGTAATGCCACATACATTGGGGAGGCTTCCCGTCATCTCTGTATTCGAGTTCAAGAACACTGTCGACCGAAGGGAGTGTCCAATATTAAGGATCGCCATAAAGTCTGTATGAGAGAATTAGGAATGTCTGATTTTAAATCTTATCAAAAAACTTTGATAATTGTTTTGAGCGTGTGATATGTGAAGCATTATTGATAAGAACTTTCAATCCTAAAATCAATGTGCAGAATGCAGTGAATACGTGTGTGTTGAATGTTTTTAATTAAATTTTTGTATGTTGATGTATATTGAATAATAGTTATGTAAATAATTAAAGAAAATAATTACAATATTTTTTAAATAATTTTAAAAGTTTCAATATAATTGTATATTGAAAATTATTTTTAATTAATAATTGTTTAAAATTTGTATTTATAATTTAAAATTTATAGATTTTATACTTTGTTTATATATTATCAATATAGTATAGTTATTCATCCCTGGTGAATGTAGGTAACCTGATGATGATGGTTGTGATGCTATCGAAATATATAGTGCAAAAGATGTACGAATGGCGATTTTTATTAATAAAATCTTTACCCTGTTTATTTAAGAATTTACATTATATTCAAGCATTACATATACTTAATAGGATAGCTACTTTCATTATAGAAACTTCTTGAAGCAATGAACAAAATAAAGTCATTGGAATCAAAGAAGCTCGGCATATCATCACAACATCATCACAAATATTATAAAAATTGCAAACATCAAGGTAATCATTGAGGTGCATTAAAAATATTCAAAATGATGGAATATGGTTAACATTTCAGGCAGGATTCAATTAACCTACAAACTAGCAATTAGTCTGCTACCTCTCCGGGTTTCACGCTTATTTATATGAGTCTATATAAGTCATCTATTATTAATAAGATTAATATAATATTAAGTATTTTCACTAACCCTATTAGGAATATTCATAGCGACATGGATGACCGTTGGTTATTTGGTTTCGTATTACGCCAGCCGTGCAGTAGCAGTTTTCACTGAGTGTACAATACGTGTTATACGTAGGGTAGAGGTTAAGTGAGCAATGACAGGTTTTCTTAGTGAATAAAGTAAATAGATTATTAATAAATACTAATAAATATTTTTGGATCCTAAAAAGAGGCACCATGGTTTGCTTTTTTAAGTTAGTAAAGGTGGAGGTAAATCTAAGCTAAATATATTATAAAACGCTCCTTTTAAACATTCTAACCAAGTTCAATCAAACAGCGCGATGTTTCTGCACGAAACATAAAATGTTCCCAGTCAAGTGAGTTATTGGATATACTATTATATTTGTAATTAGCTATATATGACAATTAATGTGAAAGTTTTCCAGGCAGAAATCAAGACAGTTGGATGGGATGACATTATGATGAATTTGGAAGCAAATTTGGGTGGGAAAATCATGTCACGTAACACACTATCAGATGAAATTAAAACAATATCACTGTTCGATTGTACCTTACCTGATACGTATGTGAAGGAAGTGAACAATCTGATAAAATTTCACGTTTCTCCAAATACGGCCGTTTGTTTCTTTTACATGCCTATTATACCAAATATCGGTACGTCACAGTATTGGGAAAGGTATATAGATCAACTAACCTTACTAACCAATGATCTTCCACCTTCCGTTTTCGTGAGAGGACAACATGAAGTTATTACGTTATGATTATTATTAAGTTATTATTATGATTTCACTATTTTATTGGTTATTTCTGATTATTATTGATTTTCATATTCATAATAATTATATTTTCTATTTTTATGAACACATTTTAGAAATCGATTCTAAATCAATAAAATATTTTATCTGCACTATTGATTGATTATTTACAATTTCTTGGATATTCAATATTATTTATTTATTTTGTTATTATCTTATTTTATTATTATCTTATTATTATTATATTATTTTGATTTATTAAAACAAATTAATAATATTTGTACGGTTAGACATGTGATGAACGAGATGAAATAAAAATTAAAAAATTAATGAAAACAAGGTAAACTGTGAAAATGCGATCAGAAATAAATGGTGAAAAATCTATAATAGAGAGTGAAAGCCATCAAAATGTGAATTTAGTATTCGATCTTCCTGTCGTTATGATAAGCCTTAATATTTAGATGGTTTGCATTTTTCATTGGCGTTGCTTCCATGAAATGACCAGCAGAATCAAATTCATTGTCTTGATCAAGCTAATCAATATTGCTCAAATCAATATCTTATTCTATGAATTCAATTAAAAATTCTCCACTATTTTAATAAAATTGAAGATTAAAAGTTATTATGTAATGTTTGAAATGACATTAAATTAGAATCAACAAAAGAGTATCGATTAATTTCAATATCAATAATTAAATTTTACATAATTTTGTAAAAATCAATCACTTACGGCGAATTGATAGTAAATCAATAAAAAATTAAATATTAGAATTAAAATCTGGAAAATGGTCAAGAATAAAAAAGATGGCGAATAGCGTAGTGTAGTATCATGGAACTAATTCGTACAATATATTTATTGAAAACGACACCAAATTGACCGATCATAGAAATATCTGCTCCAGCAGTCAAGCTT
Source organism: Schmidtea polychroa (assembly GCA_959609185.1). Lineage (NCBI taxonomy): Eukaryota > Metazoa > Platyhelminthes > Tricladida > Dugesiidae > Schmidtea > Schmidtea polychroa. The sequence goes on from CAUHTR010007882.1 coordinate 62,067, forward strand.
TGGTACCTGATCTTTATATGTGTAATATTCCAAGATTTTGAAAGGGCTATTTTCAAATTTCGGCGGGCCTAAATAGGCCCGCGGGCCGCCAGTTGAATATCCCTGTGCTAGATATTAAATTATTTTTTTCGAGTCCATACCATCACCAAACAAACGGTCAGATAGAAAGACAATTCAGGACAATACGGGATTTGATAAATGCTACTTTACAGGATAGAAAGAAGACGGATTGGGCAGAGATATTACCAGAAGTCGAATTCACTTTAAATGCAACCACGAAAAAGAAAGGTTGTCATAATTTTACATTGTATGATGAGGTATTAGTAAGGAACTGTAGAACAGACACAAGGACGGTATGCAATACGCCAACCCATACGAAATCATCAGATTTCCTTCACCTCATCGAGTCAAATTTCACTCTCAAGACGGAACGAAAGAAAAAAAAATCGAGTGACTTGAGGAAATTTCAATAAAGGAATAATATTATTACTGGTCCTAAAATAATTGGTTTTGGCACTTTTATAAAAAAAAGAAATTGTAATAAATAAACTAATGAAGGATATCAAGTCTTTTAGAAACAAGTCAGATTTAACTATGTATTTGTTTGTTTTTAATAACTTTTTTTGTCAGATTAATAATTCTTATAATAACTATTTTTTAACCATATTTTTTTTTAAATTAAAAATAAAATAATCCAATGCTTTTAATATTCACCATATTTTTTTTAAATTAAAAATAAAATAGAACATTGCTTTAATATAAATGCTTTTTAACATAAATATAATTTGTTTTAATATTACATTTATTTGAAAGTATTAGTAATGGATGCAAGTTTTGATGAATTCCATTTAGACCAAAGGTCGTTTTTTCATAATTTTTTAAATAATTTTTATATAATAATAAACAGACTTTATCAGAATTAAATTATGATCAGCCAACTGATATTCAAGCCGGTGTCATTTAATTATTTCAGCCAGATTACCGCCGCATATATGATTCTTGTTATCCAGGATTTATTAGAGTTTAAAATGGTAAATTGATAGATTAATCTATTCTCACTAAATTATTTATAGACTGAAGTTGAACAAAAAGTATCTGTTTTAAGCCCCTCAAAAGGATTATGTGAGCAAACCAAAAAGAATTTAACTGTAAAATTTTATGATATAATTTGAACTGTAAATTATGTTTCCTTACAGATGCTTAAAAAATATACAGATCTGTCAGTTGTGGATGTTTCACAGAAAAAGTTTGAAATTTTAAAGTTAGAGTTAATAATAAATTTTGTCAATAATTTTTGTCAACGTAGATGAGAATTTATTGTATGCATTTTTTAAAATTATTTTTAAATTAACTATTTATTAAATTCATATCATATTTTATCATATTAGTTTGTATTATATAATTTGTGTGAGTGATGCAGTTCTTAAAATAGAATTTTGAATATTATTATGATATGTGTCGAGGGCGTTTTACTCATTTACTCAGGAATTTTACTCATTTTTCTGTATCTGTAAATTGAAATTATTTTCCCAGTAAATTAGAACGCGTTATACTCACAGCTTTACTTGTAATTGATTTCAAGATAAGAAACGAAAATTTTTATATTAAATTCACCATTTGCAACGAATTGACATGTTTACTGGTGCTGCTTACGATTTTTCACCCGCTGCGATTAAATTCCGGAATAGGCGCCAGTAGTGGTGCTTTAGAAATGCAGGACGGGTACAAGCACCTGTCTTCCATATTTCTCCATTATTTAGTAGGGACACACACCAAATGCCGAATTGTGTGGCTCGGAAGGTCTCGAAAGTATTAATATCTGTTAGTTGCCCTGATAATTATCAGGGCCCGATTGGGCCCGCGTGCATTTGTTTAGAAATAGCGATTAGACGTTTGACTAATATAATCATTAGATAAACTAATACTTACGGCGCCTCTACATTCACCTGAACCGATTGTACACATGTCTCTATCCACCCCTATAGTTGGATCACCCGAAGCCTATTGATGTGACTTGATTCGCTATTTTCCTTCCCTCAATCTCGCTGATAAAATATTTATATAAAATGTTACGATTAGCAATTCCAAAAAATTCTTTACTGCGGCTTCTCTCTCTCCTTCAAAGAGATTATTTCTTGTGGAACACATAAAATCATTTAAAATACACCTCACTATTTCGCAAGCAACTCTTCTCTGTATTCAAAATTCTAATCATAGATTGATTGTTCATTTACTGACAATTCATTTAATCAAAAGTTATGTTAAAATTAAAAAAAAATAAATTGTTCTTCATATGATGAAGCCATTCAAATAATTAAACAAAATGAACCACACCCATAGCCAGTCATATAACCATTAGATATGTATAATAATTGAAATTTTTACTGTATGTTTATTGTCTATATCTGAAAACTTTGGATGCGGTGAAAGCGGTATTAAGAACATTTTCACGTATTTTCGAGATGTCTCCTGTTCCTCTACATGGCTGGTGATAGTTTAGACAACCGTTGAATGATAAGCAATGGATCTTTATCTTGAAGTTTTGAAATTTTCTTATGCCTTCCAAATCTTGTATAATATTGTTCGAATAACTGTGTTATTAGAGGGTTGACGATAATACCTCTTGAAGGCATTTGTGGTCTGTCAGTATCACCGTGTCAATTTATAATGATGTTCTGTGTCTATGAGGACTCAATTGCTCTAAACGACGCATAAATTGAGAGGAAGGGGTTAAGTAATTTCATTTCATAACTCTTACTAATTTCATGTTGAGTTGCATCATTGAAGGAACATAGTCAACATTTTCTGCAAAATCGACTATGGAACAATTGACTTTGCCTTTGCCGGCTGCTTTGTCATCTAACAATTTGATAAAGGCTGGTGTAGATTTGGCTGCCATCACCGATTTGAGATAACTAAACACATGTTTCACAATGTCTCCGGCAGTCGGTGTTAAAACTCCTTGGCTAACGTAAAAGTAATCAGCAGGCCGGTCTCTGCTGAAATGAATTCATTCAATGTAGAAGAGAACTCTAGTGATATTATCACTTGTAATTAAATAGCTCAATAATTTCGACAGTTCATCTGTGTTTGCCCACGGAGATGGTATGAAATATCCCGGCCATAAATATGGCCGTTGCACATCATTCGAATGATAAAATACAAACACTCGACCCTTAGTTTTCCAAATGTCATCAATAGATGGACCTGTATATTATCAAATAGCTATTCGATATAAAAACATTAGCCTACCGTCTCCAGGTGCCTAAAAGTCTATAATGCTCATTCATGCCAAAATTATAGAAATGATTTATGTCAATTAAAATAACTTCTTTCGGATGCAAATCAAGAAAGATCCGTTTTAATCGGATAGGCAAACAAACTGTGACAAGAATAAAATCTTTATCTTTGCTGTTATGAAAAATTATGAAAAACATTATAAAAAATCAAACTAATCAAGGTCTTGATGGCAATTGCAAAATCTTCGTTGATACATATGAAATAAATTTGCCCTTCACCATAAAACCGATAACAACAATTTATCCATGAAAGTTATTTTATTGTCGGCAAGTTACTGTCAATATCTTTCTATATTTGATCAATGAATTTAGCAAAGAAAGTTTGTTTCAAAATTGTTCAAAATTTAATGAATATCATTTATATATTATAAATTTGAAAATTCTATCTATCAGTATCGAATTTTAATGCTATAATTTGACAAAATAAGTTATGTAATACTATTTTAACTATTTAATTTTGTACAGTATAAAAATTTAATATAATTTTATAATTTATAATTTTATTTTGTAAAATA
>CAUHTR010007883.1:5000-36249 GCA_959609185.1 Schmidtea polychroa
TTTTAAGGAAAATTTATTGATTTTCAATGTTCTTAATTTCAATATAAAATAATCAATTTTTAGCTCCATAAAACTGGCAGCAAAGGAGGAACATTTTCCAGCCCTAGTTAGACGACTTTCGCATGCGATTTAAAATTTTAAAATTTTTAATTATCTCGATAATCAAATTGATACTTTTCCAAGTAATTTTGGCCATTTGACACATGACTAAATGTTCTGAGAATTTTTTTAGAAATTATTGTTTTTTAAAATTTTCAGTTTTTCCACAACATCGATAATGTCTCTTAGTGGATTTTTTGAGTTTCTGAAAAATGTTATTGATTTTCCAATTTTGACAAAATAATCAATATTAAATTAGTGGCGCGGAATTTAAAAGAAATTTGTTAAAATCAACAAAATTCCACGGAAACACTTGATAATTGGCTTATTTATTTATTAGGGTGTTGTTTAAATATTTGACATTTTGGCGCAATTCTAAAAACAAAAATTTCAAATTTTAAATAAATTTTATGATTTTAGAGGAAAATCGAAAATTATATATGATTTCTAGGTGAATATCGATTTTCCCATTGATCTATTGGATATTTTTTCTAAACGGTTTAAATTCCCATCAAGATTCTATTTGGATTTTCATATATTTATATGAGTTTTTGTAAGCATATATTTATATAAAATATGCATATCAAATTCCCTCTAACCTGATTGTATTGTTCTCTGGCTTTATCTACGCACACCAATAACTCTTTCACGTATGTTTCGGCACCATCATAATTGAAAACCCCGATTGCACCGACACGATATTTCTTGTAGCATAGATACGCCAAAGAACTCCTACTCAATCCGAACACGTAAGGAATTCCCGACTCTCTAGCGCCCTTGATAATTAAACTGACAATGTCGTCCAGTCCTCCTTAATAGAGAAAACAAACGGTTACAGTCTTCATTTGATCCCAAAGAAAAAATGTTCGCAACCTTCGATTTCAATCTTTTCCAAGTCTGGAGCGATTATTATCAACCGCAACTTCTTCATGTTGACAAACTTTGTCACTTCTCTCAATCCGAAACAGAGTCTCCGTTTTAATTTCGCCTTAAACGGGTCTCTATTGTAGAGTTTATCCTGGAATCCGATTAGCGTTTTCAGCAGTTGGGAAATAATCGAATTGATTTTATTGTCAATCATATGGTTACAATATTCCCGGAAATTTTTACTGTGCATTCGACTGGCTAAGATTTCGGGTTTCTTTTCTGGGATTTTAATTTCCGCTTCACTACTAGTGAGATTATCGATTTCTCGGCTGCTTTCAGTGTTGTCTGGCAACGGAAAATTCGATTTTTCTCGTAACTCTTTTTTCAGATTTCGATAATGGAGAATTGCTTTCTTTAGTTTTGATGGTTTTTTCGGTTTTGGTTTCAAACGTTCTTTACCACGTTTGACTAAAGGAGCCGAAAGATCAAGAGGATTCAATACACCAATCGGTTTTTTCATTCGATCTTGATTCACTTTTCTCTGAAAGAATTGGGAGAAAAATCAAAAATCGCTCATGAATTTCTATGTTATTAATTAACTTTTGTTTTATTTTTCGGAACATTCGGTGCTTGAATAACTCTCACTTGGCCTTCCATATCGCCAGGAAGAATGAATAAAAGTTGTCGTTTTTTCAATTTTTTCCTTTCATCGTTACTGGCCACTAATAATTAATTTTCTAAGATATTTTCTAAATTTCATCGATTTTATTAGGATGTCATACGGAAATCAGAAATTTCAAATTAAAATATTTGGTTGGCAAGAAGTTCCCGTCGTTATTTAAAAATTTTTAAAGGTTTATTGTTCATATTTTTTCATACTATATCTAAAAGAACCGCTCGTAATTGGTATGTCAAGTTCAAAAATATAAACTTTGGTCTCATCTCGTTCTGACCGTCCAGTTGAGTTCAATAAAGCCTCGGATCGAGCCAATTTTTGCACGAAAATCCGTGTCAAACGACAAGAGAACTAGCAGAGAAAAAAGAATGCTCCAACATTGTTGTAGAGAAGTAGAGAGAAGCATCTTCACTCGATGGAAAAGGTTGAGAAGTGAAGCGCATGGGTCCCGCATGCTTTAAATGAAAACAAGAAAAATCAACCAAATTTGCCAAATAGTTACTGACAACGAAAAATGGTGACTGTAATTCAATATGAGGCAGCATTTAGACAGGGTAGTTCCTATCGCCAACGTTATCAAATAATTTTGTTGAGTGTTTGGAAGAAATTGTAAACAGCAAGGGGTAGTGCATTATTGATTAATTATTTGTTATAATTTATTGAAAAATAAGCTTAGTTGCCAACCTAATATTTCACAGTTATTGAGTAATATGGTTTCATAATTATCCATCAATGATAATTCACCATAAAATAATCAATAATACGCATGTGATGGGAGATGGGTGAGAGTCGCCTATGAACCAGCATGAGTTATCGGGCACTGTCCCCATATATCTCACATGATAAATCACAATAAAATAATAAACAATACGCTTGTAGTTGAGAGGGACGAGAGTCACTAATTAAACAGTATGAGTTATCGTGTACTGTGCCAATATATTGAGTTATCGCGCACTGTGCCATATATCTCTTATGATAACTCACAATAAAATAACCAATAATATGCATATAAATGGAGATGGACGAAAGTCACTAATGAATAAGTATGAGTTATCGCGCACTGTGCCCATATAATGAGTTATCGCGCACTGTGCCCATGTACCCCAAATGATAAATCACAATAAATAATCAATAATATGCATATAAAGAGGGAGGGCCGAGAGTCACTAATGAATAAGTATGAGTTATCGCGCACTGTGCCCAAATGATAAATCACAAAATCGATTTTTCAATAATTATGCCAACTTTCAATTTTTTTTATTCTAAACAAAATGTCACTGATGAGTGTATTAATAAAAAAATACTAGCTGTGTGAAGGAACCTGAATTTCCCTTAGTTACCCACAGAAAAAGGATGCGTATTCTTATGTCCTATGTGATTGTGCAATAAAATCCATCAAAATATTTCCCTTTCTACATGAATGTAAGGAAAAGGAAATTGATGGACAATCATTGAAAATAGTATTTAGAAACAATTTGACTGTGCGAAACAATACTAATAAAAAAATACTTTATTCAATATTTCTATTTATTAGCATTTATATTAATATTTATAATGATTTATAAATTAAACTTTATTTTATTTAATTAATTAAACTTTCAGTTTTGAAAAGTAATGGAATATAATTTACCTTTATTAATTTTCACAGTGTCTTGCACTTGTTTTGTTTCTTGTTTTTCAACTTTTAATTTTTCTTCAATTTTCACATTTTCTAAACTTGGAAATTCATCATCAACAAACGAAAATGGTTCAGCTGGTTTTTCGACAATTTTCTTTTTTCTATTTCTTTTACGCTTTTTTTTTACTTTTTCTTGATTTTCATCTTTAATATTTTCTTTATCGACTTTATTATCGGGTAAAACAACGAGTTTCGGTTTCTGCAATGCAAGTCGAAAATCTAGAGTTCGTTCTTGCACTGATGATGGTTCATTCATGACACTAGCTGTAATTGGTGGGAAATCCTTATCAAGGTCAATTTTAACAGTTGATGAAAATGCTTTTCTAAATTTTTCTTCATCCCCTTTTTTATTTCGATTTAATATTTCAAATGTTCCTTTAGAAGAATCAGTCTTCAAAGTCTGATTATTTTCAGTTTTTTGAACTTTATTTTGATTTTTTTGTGAATTGTGACTTAAGCCCTGGAAACGAGAATTTTTATCAGTTTTCTTATAATATTCATTTTTATTATTCGAATAAATAGACTGGTGATCATCATTTTGGTTTCCTGGGAAAAACTTTGATTTAGAAATATTTTGATAATTTCCTTGTAAGTAAACATGATCATATTCGTTTTGCAAAGGTAAGCTACCATAGCTTATACCAATACTGCCAGGAAATCCATCCATGGGGTAATTAAAATATGGTTGCTGACATAACATCCAATTATTCATTTCTAATGGATTGAGATGAAAACCATATAAATCATAAAACTTATTTTCCTCCATTTTTTTTGTGAAATTTCCTGAAGTATAAAATTTGTTTAATTAATATTTTTTATGTTATTAAAAAATTAATTTATTTTATTATTTAATTAGAAATTTATAATGCAAATAGGAAAAAATCTACAATTAAATAATACTTCGTTGCTAAATGATTTATGATTATTTAAACATCAAGTAAATAAATGGGGAATAAATTTTCAAATAAAGATAAGATTTTTAAAATTATCTTAAATTTTAATTTCTAAATTTCAAATTTATTAATATTTCTAAAGGTTTTGATAGAATCTATTAATTTTATATATTGTTATTTTTTATTAAAAAATATTCTTTTTCTAGTGTCTTCAGTGATGTTAATTCTATCGCAATGATTATACAAAACAGTAACATCAAAATCCGAAACTCGCACAAAACATGATGATAAATTCAAACTCATTGTTAAAAACAATGCTACTTCACATGCTGTCTGACGAACAACGCAAAAATGGGAACTCCATGAGGATACTAACTGATACTTGCACTTAATCAGTGTCTGTGCCACAAATGTGTCAGTACACCGTTGATTTGAGTTATCAAGAAGATCAATTTTATCCTAAATATCTTATGGTCAATCTTTAATGTACTCAAGACTAAATTCAAGACAAAGTCGATTTATTCGATCTCATAAACAGAAAAATGTAAACCATAAACGAATTTACTTGCAACGAAATGGTATTACATTTATCATAGCTTTATTAGTATTGCTGAGATCTTATTATATAATCTAACTCGGGTTCATATTTTCAGTAATTTTCAATGGATTAGCTTATGCTCTTGACCTATTTTCACTTCCTCAGTGCCTGGTGGAAAGCTATAAAGGTAAGTTTGGTAAGTCTTGAAACCTCATGGATTAAAGGTGTTGATAAATGACACTAACGGAATAAATCTGAGGTGATCACTTTCATTATCATTCTCTTTTTTTGTTTTCTCCCATGTACCCCTTATCTAGGGGGATTGATTCACTATAATGAGCATAAGTCGATCATAACCGAGAATTTTAACTAATAACATCTTTTTTCTTCACCACAAACTAAATACGCCAAGAGAAATAACACACCATAAATGAATTATAACAAAAGTGTTAGGATTTTTCAGTCTTAAGTGCCCAACTCGGTGTGCAGTTGGCTCACGCAATATCAGAGAGCCTTCAAATCCCATCGATTTTGCATACGCCGACGTTTGCGGTTACCATTCATCTTTGGAAGTCTCCATTCTTTCAACGTATCTGTTGACACTGAAATTGTGAAATGAAATTTTTGCAGAGCAAATTTCTTAATGTGGCCTGAATTTCATAAAAATGTCAATAATAATTTTTTGAAAATTCCGATTCTTTTGCCATATTAATTGACTGACACTACTTTAATATGGTTTGGAAGGATTTGGTGTCAATTGCTTTACTTTTTCATTTTATTTTTTTATCTTCGTCCAGAATGGCGATTTGCCTAAGTCAAGAGGTCCTTTTATTGTTTTGTCTGTCAAGCTTGAAGTTTTCCATTAAATTCTTTTTCTTTTATTAATTAATTGTTTTGTATTCTTTTAACTTTTTCTGGAAATCCTTAATAAGTTTTATTTATTTCTGTTTGTCTCATCATTTGCTTTTCGCTTATATCCATTTCTCCCGAAAAATATTAACTTCTAATTTTTTAAATTTTTTAATTAATTCTCCCGTTTCAATTATTGTTTTTAAATTTTGTTACATTGAAATTTTTTAAATTTGCACACATTTTTTGTGAATATAATTATTTAGGCAACACCAACAATATTTAAAAGTAAGTAAAAGATTTTCCTTTTGTTTTTGTAATTACTAATATTTAACATTTTAAAAGATGATTTTTGGGGTGGCATTTGCACAAAAAGGAGAAGTCAATATACAATTATTTAATGGTTCTGGTTTCCTCGCCAAATTTCTTTGTTCAATTTGAAATTCATAGATTCATTGACGAAGCTTTATTATTCTTGAAGTAAATGCTTTTCGGAGGATTATGACAATAAAAATAGATAAAATTAGAAATCGAGATTCTTTGACCAATTTTGCAAAGGTGGATAATCGTAAAGATGAAAATTGTAAGAATTATGACAACGTGGATTTATTGATGACACTCTTTCTAAAGCAAATTTGACAATATTAGGATACTTTTCAGGTATAGTTAACAAACACAAGATAAAGCTCATCATGCTGTTTAAAATAATATTGTAGATTTTTGTTAGTATCATTAATAAAAAAACAAATTTTTCCCCACGCTTGCTGGAACTCTTTGCAGAAATAAATAAATGATAATATTGTACATAACTAAATAACTTTGTTTGGTGGGAATAAGCTGGGGCTCAAAAAGCTCTCCACGTCTCTACACGCATACTTACCAGATGAACTGTTGATACACAGGCAACTGTTGAACGTGAGTTCGCGTCCTAGTGTACTCCTATCTCGACTTCAGGCGTCTTCGACGACAAGCATCACCAGTCTCTCGAAATTATTCTTAAATGAACAAAATCTATGCTTTTATATATATATGTGTGTGCGTGAGGAGAGTTGAAGCAAGTTTCTGGTTTCGACTATTGTTTGAACTTACTTTCAAGAAGGGACCAACTCTGACACAGCTGACTTTTCCAACGTTGATTCAATATCAATCACAAAAAATTCTTCGTAAAATTTGTATGAGTGAAAGTAAAATGTAATAAAAAAGTGACTAAATTTCATTATGCGTTCCATTTTATAAGAGATAAATTTCTTAATGGCTGAATTTCTGCAAGTGGTTTAATAAAAATTTTGGTTTCGATATTTTATTTTGTTTTTTTAATCCGTTGTATTTTTTTATAATCGAATTTTAGAAGTTTTATTTTTTCATTTCATTCGTAAATATTTAACAATTTTTTGAATTATTTTCATTTTACTTTTATAAAATCTGTCGATGAATATATTTTTAGTTTATAAACTACCTTAGAATTTTCAGCCATCTGAAGCTTTATGCCATCCAGAGGCGTAACTGGATTTTCGACGCTCTTGGCTAATTTATTTTTGGCGCCCTTGACAAATTGACAAATTTCAGCTTTGCGACTTTTCAATTGTTAGAAAAAAATAATTGAATTTCTTTTATTTTTTGTATGACAATGATTATGCAGTCTGACAGTGATAGTAAAACAACGTGGATATCAAAAATGCAAAAAAACAGAAACAATAATAATTTATTGTTTATTATTTACTAAATAATACTGAATAAATTGGTGGATAAAACTGGATATTGTTGCGTTAATACATACTACAGCAATACCATGTATTATAAATAAAAACAATAGTGTCAATATGTCATACTCAATAACTCATACATAAAGATAGAAACTCACAATTAAAAGTAAAACTAAGTAACGCTACACTGATACACTTCTAGTTGTATATCAAAGGCTCAAAGCTTAACTTTTGCTTTAATGTTTGCAAAATTAGTGATTATTTCATAGTTTATTTGACTGGTAAGTCCACGTTCGATAGAAAGAAGAGCTAGAGATGATGTGCGTTGTTGGTCTGAATTCGATCTCAAGTAGTTTTTAATAATTTTTAGTTTGCTGAAACTCTTTCAGCGTTGGCTATTGTGATTGGCATTGTAAGAAATGTTTTCGGAGCTCGTTCGATATGCTGGTACGTTTCTTGTAATTTCCATGTAGCGAGAACATTTAAAAGATCTAAATGAAACATGTCATCGGGTTTTTTGTTTTGCAATAGTTCAATCATTTGGTGTTTAAAGCATTTTATTTCAATTATAAATTGCTCTTTATTTATTTCAGGATATTTGAATGATAATAGACCAGCTTAAGATTCTAAATCCTCCATTGCAAAAGATTGAAACGCTTTTTCAGCCAGAAAATTAAAATCATCTGCTATATTTTTCAGAGAAACAAATCTGTCTTTTAACTGTATCATTATTGAATCAATGATTGCAAAAAAAATATTTTGAATGTATCCAAGTTAGGTCCTTCATCTTCAGCATGCACTTCTGGCATTCGTTGTCGTTTTGCTTTCCTTTTTTGAACTGGTTCGATTTTCATTTACATACACGTTTTTTCAATTTTGGCAAAAATGTTATAGATTTCGTTAGTTCTTAGATCTTCAAAGTCATTTAGAAGTCCTTTTATTAACATCGATGATCGATAAATATCCTAGTCTCTTTTTTGTAGTGGTAAATTGACTTTGTTTATTTTTTCCAATATCAAATTCCAAATAGTTATAAACGCAATGAACATGAACGGTGCAATGATTTAGCAACAGATAATGCGTCACCAAGTAAGTGATTATCCTTCATTTCAATTAATACTAAAATAATTTGCATCAGTTGCTCATATACGACACTAACAGCATTTGCTTTGGAAACACATTTTGTGTCCATATGCTTCTTTAGGCTGATTTCAGTGACTGAGGATATTTTTCCCGTCTAATAGTTTACGAGGAGAAAATATTGTACATGTATAGTTGCATGTATAGTTCCGAAAAATGTTACAACATCTGCATCATTGGTGGCCGCGTGCACATCAACCAAATTGAGACTGTATACAAAACACGGAATATACGGAGCAAGTGAATTCTCTTTTTGAAGTATGGCTTGAACTCCCTTGTACTTCCCTGCCATGTTGGCCCCATTATCGTAGCCTTGGACACGTACATCTTCAAGTGATAAACCATTTTGAAATAATGCTGCTTTAATTTTTAAGGCAATTCCTTCTCCGGTTTTTTCAGTTGAGTTTATGAAAACAACGAACCTCTCTTAGATCGTATATTTATTATCTGACAATTTTACATACTGAATAATTTCAGTTAATTGGTCTTTGCTATAATTGGAATGCTATCAAATATTATACTATAATATTTTTCTTCTTGAATTTCTTTTATTATTTCACTTTGTACTTTGCCGATAACAAATTAATAAATTCATTCTGGATTGCTGGCGACAAATAGCTAGTGTGATTTTTAATATGCGATTCAAGGGAATTTTTAAAACAAACATCAAACTGACTCACAAATTTTATCATATTCAAAAATATTTTTTTCAAACAAGTCCTTATTGTTCTGTATTTTCCACAATTTTAGATTTTTTTAAAGTATAATCTTCAGCTTTTACTTCCGTAGCAAGGGCATTCACTTCCACTTCCGTGTCATAGGCATTATCTTCACCATCCAGTCCATCCTTCGAACTTGAAGTACACACATTGTCACTGTCACTTTCAGATTTTGAGTTGCTCGTTTTAAACCAGTTTTGTAAACAAAATTATTGTTATTTCTCACTTTTTTCCTTAGCAAGTCGTTCTGTGTGGTACTGATGTCAGCTTTTTTTCTTCCGATCCATGTCTAACTTTTAAGGATTATATTTATTTTCTGGACAATGAATTTAATTAATTACTTATTAATTGATTTCAGTTACTAAAAATCTAAAATCTATCAAGTATTAATAACATTCATTTAATTCTTAAATCGCTTGCGAAACACTACAACTTTAGAACAAGTGCAGACTGTGCAGTTTTGTTGTTTTTCCCCCTCCGGTTCCGGTAGACTGCAGTGTTGCTAATGAAATCATATTGACATTTGTATGATAAGAAGCCCCACAAAGGCAACAAACATAATAAAACAAATATTATAATGGTTTAAAAGAAATATATTTAAATATAATAAATTATAAGCTTTTTTGTTATCGAGGATAAAAGTGAAATGTCTATTTAAATAAAAATTTAAAAATTAGAGATTTAGCGGCGCCCTTTTGAACTGGCGCCGGCCGGCACCCTTAGCAACTGCCCAATGCCAATCCGTTGTTACGCTACTGACCCCATCACATGCATTCAAATAATTTTTCAAGATCTTATTCGTTTTAATAAATTGGAGTCCTGCTGAAATTACTTGGATCGTGGTCACGGTTGTCAGAGTGATCTTAGTCATAATGCTTTTCTGACTGCTCATAACGATAGGCTTAAGTTTTAAAATCTTAAATTATTTAGTTTCACTATTTGCTTCAACTGTAAAATCTTCCTTTATCGAAATAATGATTATTATTGTTCTTTTATATGTCGTGAATCCTTACTAGTTTGACAAAAATTTAATGCTTCATCTTTGTAAAGAGCTAATTTTAATTAGTAACCATTACGTGATTATAAGCATTTTAGTGATATAAACAAATAAATTCGCTCTTTATTTCTGTGCTTTTCACGCCACCCCATACAAAATGAGAGAGTAAACGTTTCATTTTGTATTCATTTAAATTGCTAAATTTGAGTATATAGTGTAGACCTGCACAGCCGTCAGTTTTTATCATGCAGTCGGTAAGCACTTTCTAGAAAGCTCCAAAAAACATCAGAAGAAATTGATATATTTAAAAAATAAATCTAATCTATATTGCATATGATAATAATGTGTATATACAATAATTTTGTTTTTCCGTTAATTAATGATAACTTTTGGGTAATTTTTTAATAGTAGCTATTAAGTAACCAGTAATGAACTGTTATAAAATGTTCAGGTTATAATCATTTAAAATGTAATTAAATTTGGTTTTTAATCCTTAAAAAAGGCTGTTTTTTATTATGGATTTATGTTATTTTTTGTCACAGCCATTTTTTGGGCATTTCCATAAAAAATATTTATCACACTTTAATCCTTTCAACTCTTGAATTTTTTGTATGACATACCTATAACTTCAGCATACATTTTTGCAGTTTTAAGCTTAAGACATTTGGGCTTAAGACAAAATTAATTAAAAAATAAAAATAGTATCAGGCAAATGTGCATTCAAAACACTAAATATATTAGTAAATTAATTTATTTAAATAAAAATAACAACAATCGGTTATTTATAAGTTTTATAGCTTATAAATAGTGGCGAAATATAGTCGCCAACAGAGTTACAAAGGAATCTATGATGTCGACATATAGTCGCCAACGGAGTCCAAAAGGTCAATTGTCATTAACCTGACCATGTTCTTCTACCTCTTGATTTCGAGAAAAAAATCGTAAATTTTATTAACTTAATTAAAAAAAAATATTATTTTAATAGAATGAGAACATGACAAAATTCGATTAATTGATGCCTTAGAAAATATATGAATTTGAAAGATTTCTAAGAATGTTGTAAAAAATTAAATGTGTTTTAGCGATTACTTTCATTAATAAATAATTCAAAATTTATTTGACTTACATTATATCGAAATAATTCCAAAAATAATTCTAAAATAAATTTCAGAAAATTCCTAAAAAAACTTGAAAAGTAATTAAAAATAAATTATAATACAAATGTTGACTAATTATATTAAATCAAAACTCAAGCCTTAAAATTTACATAAATTAAAAAAACTTGAAATCCATTTCTAAAATTGAATAAATGAATTTACATAATTCATTTTCTCATACAGCAACCGGTAATTGACAATCATCTGATGGAAATTGATTAGGCTTTTCATATATATAACTATTAACTTATCAATAATAAATGTGTGTGTGTGTGTCATAGCCAGAACTGACATTGAATTAGCTTTGTGATATTAAACAGGCTCTTACAATATAGAAAGATAGAAAAAATCGCTGTTGGAAGAAAAATAAATAAATAAACACAAACATGGTTCACAAAATTTCTATAATAAAAAACACACAGTTTGGCATTGATTAATCTTCTGGACATTTAATAAGCTAAAAATTTTCAAGTTTAAATCCAAATATAAATAAATGTATGTATGATTATATAATGGATGCTTCTTCGAAATTCATAATTTCCAGCTAAAAAAATCCATAGAAATGTGTAAGTTTCTCATTAAACTTTAGTTAATTTTTAAAACCTTTAACAATAGATGATATAAAATATAAGATGATATAAGATGATATAAAAAGATTATTGACGCAATGGAGAGTGGTCACGATTTTTACGAAATAGGTCATCTTCTTGGAATCAGAAAGAAAATGTGTTAAAATAAAATATAAAGACTAAAATTTAAAAAATAAATTAAATAAAAAAAATGACTTACTTTTTTATCAAAAATTTATCATAAAATCTAAAAGATAATTTTAAAAAGAGTGGTTAAAAATAGCAACTATCAAAACAGCGACAATAAATACTAGTGAGCAAATATTAGAGATTTATTAATTAGAGACTTCATCAATTTCTTTGAAGACAACTGGATCGGCAGACTGGCAAGAAGAGATGGACGAAGTGCTCCATTATTCGCTCATGCACTGTGGAACTGTTTCGATGCTGTTCAACACGATCTACCTAGAACCAACCACTCAGTTGAAGGATGGCATCGAGGATTCAGCAAACTAATCAGAGCCAATCATCCGACCATCTGGAAATTCATCGATATACTAAAGACGGAACAGAATATGAACGAGATGAAGATCGTTAATCGTTGTCATCGATTACCATAGGATTATCTGCGTTGGATTATCAGCGTGGAACTAGGCATAACTTGAGTCTTCAAGTTTAATATTAAACATTTCCGAGCATCAGTTATCTGTATATTTTACATTATAACCTTCTTTATTTTATTCCATATATAAATTTTCAATTTATATAATAAATCACTTTTTTGATGGTTGCTATTTTTAACCACTCGCTATTTGGTGATAGCTATTATTAACATACACCTAAAAAATGATTGTAAAATTTCGATTCGTAAAAATATTTCATGGAATAAAAATTTAATTGTATTAATTTGGGAAAAAAGTGGCAGATTATAAAGTTTAGAATTCAATACCAAAGACACTGCTGAATTTAAGTTTTTTAAAATATTAGTTGTCGAGAAAGAAAGAAAAAAACAGAAAATTTGAAAACAAATTTTCATTTAGCTTTATAATTTACAAATTTGGAGAAAAACTTTGAAGTCCAAAAAACCTAAAACATAATTTAATAAATATTCGCTATTTTTGCCTAAAATGGATAAATAAAATAGTAATATGTAGCTAATAATATTAAACATAAAATTTAAGTTATAAAATTAATAACACTGACTTTAAATTGCAAAATAACCAAGAAAAAAATTAATTCATAAATTAAATGAAAATAATCGAGAAACATTATAAGTCATCTATAGATTTGCACACCAACTTGTATTATAGGAGTTTTTATTTCATGCAGATGAGTGTAGATGTTATTAAACAGTGCATACGTGTGTAACTGAAATTTGTTAATTTTTTCAGGAAATTATTTTAATTATGTAATTAAATATTATTTTATTGTTTTAATATTTAACATAATAAGTAATATATTTATTTACTCTTATGAACATTTTTTCAACTGACATAGAGGTGCTAGTAAAGAAATATGCACTTAAAATATTTTGGGAAAATTACAAAGAAATTTGTATTGATTTGAATGATATTAATATTTGTTGGTCTGATGTCATAATTGAGAATGAAGCAACAAACTTTTTTGAAGTCCTAAAGCTTAATTATCCAGAAATAAAGTTTTCCACAAAAGAGAAAAGAGAGAAAAGAGGTCCTCATGATTATCAAAATTTCATGTCGACATTGCCGTTTGAATTTACAGTATCTCTTATGTGTGATTTTAAATTAAAAGGTTCAGCATCTCAAACGTTAGACATTCCGAATTTCATATCAAAAGAAATGAAAATCAATTTATGTTCCATGAAAATTAAAAAGTCCCCTGATTACTCAATTAAGGAGAAAAAGCTTTTACTTCTTAAAATCCCAAAACCTTTGCCATTATTTCGAAATGAAGAGTATTGGTTGAGTAGTGTGAAAAAAGACTTCCAAGCTGGATTCGTAATTGAGTCAGTTCTAGGAGGGTACGTTACTATTAAATACAAAAAATATATTGTAAAGGAATTGATTCAAAATATATTAAGAGCTCAGTTGCATTTTCCTGAACTGATTGTTCCGAAATTTAATTTATACAATTATCAAGAGCATGAAGACAAACAATTAATAACTTTAAATACGATCGGAATAGCTCTTTTTACTTACGTCGGAGAACACAAAATAATACCGAATCGCTCAATTAAACATAAATTACAGCAAGAAGTATTTCCTAGTGTCCATTGAGGCAAAATTAGTTTATGCATGCTTTAATGAAAATGGAAATATATTTAACCCTTACAACATTCCTGGGATATTTTACATCCATAACATTTTTGAAAAATTATTTCTATGTCATCTTTATCCCAAATTCAATGTAATATGTGTGTTCCAGTAGTTTATGGTATTATGCGAATGTTGTTAAGTTGGTAAGTACAGTACTTCTAGTGTATCAACAGGTTCAAAATTACAGCAACAAAATTACATAATATACCGATGGATATATCCCTCACAAAGATATCCATTTCTGGACCAAACTGCTGTTATGGGAAATATTTTAGAAGGGTAACCGAAAAACTGTATATAAAAATATTCATAATATGAAACTGATTTTAATTAATTAATTATTAAACCGTTTTATTTGTTTTATTGTTTTATTATTATGAAAAATTAATATATTAATAAAAAAATTAAATTAACCATTTTCTGTTTTTATTTATTTTTTATATATTTTTGAATTGTTTGCTCATAATTATGTTGACAATTTTTTGAGGTCAAAGGGTCAGCTGAAAAAGGTCACCGTCGTAAACACACGCACAGACGTAATCGTCCAAACTACATCATTTCCCGCTATGGCTCCTCTAATACAGCATTCAAATCCACAAAAGAGTGAAAGCAATTATTTGACAAAAATGAATTTGTTCTTTTAGATGACCCTTCCTTTTGTTGGGGTTAGAATTAGGTAGCTCAAAAGAAAATTGAATGTGCAAATCGATAAACTGAAAAACTTATAAAAATTCAAAATTTATAAGTTAATTAAAATTTAAAAATTAAGGTAGTCCGGTGGAAATAGGTATGTATGAAAGGCAAATAATGAAATGAATATAGATATAATAATATAAAATTAATGTGGGTCCCAGAAAGGGATATTTAAAAAATACAAACTAATTAAAAACAAATAAATAATTTAGTAGATATGTGGAAAACCTGAGCCACATTGAAACCTCGAGCAGTAATTTGATAAAATAAAGTAATTAATTTCTCTCAAAATAAAATTTCGCAAAGAGTATGTTCACATAAAGACAAATGTTGCGTAGCTAATTATTTTGTTTTTACAAGAAATACCTCTTTTTATCAAAGAACGCAAGGAATCAGAATCAGTACCGACTTTAATAAATAATAACCCAATACTAAAGTCCTTAATTTGTGCCAAGATACTTTTATCTATCCAGACATTATGAAGAAACATTTGGAATGGAAATCTAACAAAATTGTGCAGATTTGCAACAAGATGTGGAACCTTTCTTCAAAAATGCCTTTTTGGAACTCTTGAATCACTGAAAGAAGTGTGTGGACCACAATTGAAAAAAAATGCCTACACCCTTGTTGTTTTATGTTAAAGTATACCGTTCCTATTGGTTTCATTTAACACCAAGACCGAGTACTTACTCAACGTACCACATACATAGAAAAGCTTCACTCAGTGTTTTCGATAATTTCAATTATATGCGTATGCTAACATTTTAGTTTGAAATTGTATGCACGATAAATTTATTTTGAAAATCATCGGGAAGTATTTATTACCTTTTACTGTGATAATTTCTATCTTATTTCTATGTAATCTCAATGAAATTTCATTAAATGTTTTGAGAATTATTGTTATTTATATTATGTAAAATATTTGTAATCTTTCTTCAATGACTTAATGCATCGAAAGTTGCATTACAAGCAAGACAATAAAACCAATCAGCAGATCTACAGTAGTTAAATAGTAATTAATGTAGAAACATTTTCAATAACTAAATCGAATAATCGATCAATAAGCAGTTTTAACAATTGATGGCTGACATATAGCCAAAATAAACACAATAAATAACCCAGAATGATATCAAATTTGGAAAAAGTAGATGAATCGTTTAGACGAAGGAATGTGAAAACATAACTTAGTCGAAATTATTTTTCGAGACATTTTTTCAGTGTTGGTGTAATTTTTTTATTTTCTAAGGGGAATGTATGAAAATAATTTATTTTGATTAAATTACAATACGTTTTATTGAAATTAGGCTGTTAAATAATTGTCTTATTTTTGGATTGTTAACTTGCGATACTTATTTATATTATCTGACAACAGTTTGTGATAATTTATCGATAGTATGTATGAAGTTTGATCAATAAGTTATATTGTTTGAATATTATTATTAACGATTGTCAGTACTTCTATTCTTTCTATTATCAGAACCATATGACTCACTTTCAAGGTCTCGGTCTAGTGGGCAGAAACTTGATGTATAGTAAAAGATCGTAGCAGGGGACAGGGTAGGGCTTGAGTATCCATTAGATAGGACTTACCTTTTGTAGACGGCCACTCACCATTGTACATGGCCAACATTGTTTTGATGGGTACAAAGTGGTCAATAAATGATATGGGAATATGACAGCAAGGGATAAATAGAAATGTGAAAACGCATGGATATATTTTCCCTAGCATCTGTTATATCCTCCTGTGTCCTTTTGATATGTTTTTATTTAATCTTTTTGCTTGTTTTACTTTTTTTTATATTTTCATCTTTTTATTTTATTTTGCACAGTTCTCTTTTGATTTTAATGAGTTTATTTAGTGTTTATTTGAAAATTTAAGTTCACTTCATATATATAGGTATTATCGCGGCTAAAGACAACCATAAAAAGATAAATTACAGACATAGTTTTGGCCAAACATACAATACCAACATTTAAAATGAGAAGTTTTCATGTTTTTTTATTTTCAGTAATAACAATTTTGAAAATGAATTTTTTGAGGATATAAATTTTATTTAATTCAAATTCTTAAAACTTTAATTAAAATTTTTTATTTCTCATTGACATAATTTGAAGTTTAATTACAAATTAAATAAAATTGTAAATTAACTTAAAATTATTATGAAATTTCGATATATAATTAAAAGATTACATTGTTTTAGTTTATGCGTAATATTTCGATAATTTTAAGCAATCTACTGTGATCACGTACCAAATGCTTCGAATAAAATGTTTCATTTCGGTAATTTTTATTTTATATATTTTAACCTAATTTGTATTTACTTTAGCTTCCTACTCTTCGTGGGAGTAACAATAAATTTTCCTCGGCTGCTCGTGATATCTATTGGAATGATAAACATGACCCTAATGA
The DNA here is from genome assembly GCA_959609185.1 of Schmidtea polychroa. Taxonomy (NCBI): domain Eukaryota; kingdom Metazoa; phylum Platyhelminthes; order Tricladida; family Dugesiidae; genus Schmidtea; species Schmidtea polychroa. Next base: position 22,283 of record CAUHTR010007883.1, read on the forward strand.
AACGGTAAGCTTTAACACTAATCCTATCGTATTCAAACCAATTTTTTTAAAAAATTGAATGAAAGATCAAATAAAATTATGCAATGACATCTTAATTTTATCAAATATTTTTGATTTAGTGCTGTGTAGAATCGAACTAATAATGAAGCTATAATTTAATAAGTTTATATTTTGGATTGGGTATTATTTAAAAATTAAGATATAAACCCATATATCTTTTACATCTGACATTTAGCTTTTATGTCTTGTTTATTATTATAATAATTAAATCCTATAAAGCTTACTTATAATTTATCAAAGGTAAATTTAGAAAATTTTCTAAATTATGTTACCGTCGCTACTTGACTACGTGGTATTTTAGTATTATGAATAGTATGAGTGATTTCGTTGAAAATAGAAAAAATTCATTTTTGTTTCATACTCAATTGAAAAATAAAATGAAAATTACTGCCTCTGCTGGAAAACCTCTGATCTATATTGCTCTTTAATACTAGTACAGTAGTCGTTCCACACTACCAGTACGAAAGTATTAAGGTTCGCTACCTTATTTCTAGCGATGACGGTCAATCAACTAATACCATGTGACAAAATTAGAGAAATTCAACGGCTATGGATAAACCAATTAAAATACATATCGAATATACGGAATAAAATAGAATAATTTGAAAGATTTATTTAAAATTATTGTAATTATTAGTTGTATTTTTTATATTTATTATATCGAACTGTCCAATTATTTTAAATTTTATTTTATTATTTTTTGAAATGAAATATTAAGAGTTAAAATAATTCGAGAAAAATATCTTAGAAATTCAAAAAAATATTGATTGCCAATCGAGGAGAAATTGCATGTAGAATTATCAATTCTTGCAAACGTTTTGGTATTAAAGCGGTTGCAGTTCACAGCGATGTTGACGCTTTGAGCCGTTTTGTTCAAATGGCCGATGAAGCGATTTGTATAGGGCCAGCTCAGACCTCATTGAGCTATTTAAATATGGAAAAAATCTTAGACGCAGTTAAACAAACAGGAGCTGAAGCAGTTCATCCTGGATATGGCTTTCTTTCAGGTTTCAATTTTCCTCATTAATCATAAATTTAAATTATTTGATCGTTTTCAATTTGTATTTAATTTAAACATTTCAACTAATTCAAAATTGTTGCATTTTAGGATTAGAAACTGTAAAATAGTTTATTATTTTTATTTCAATATAAACAGCTAGATATTTTATTTACCATTATTAAAAGAAAAATGTTGATTACATTTTGGTTACGTCATAACATAGTAAATTATTTCAATGACTCACAGAAATTAGATCGTGCTAGCACTGTCAGTTATATATAAAATGATCTAATAAACATGAAAGCCAAAGCGAATGAATTCTACGATAAGCATATCTTTAGTATATCTAGATTTACTAAATAATCACTTATTAATAATGTTTAAGTCAAATTAAACCTAATAAATAAAGATAAAAAATATGCATGGAGAGCTCATACACATTAGACGAGCGGACGAACAAGAAAATGGAATATTGTTACCAGCCAACCCGGGTGAATTCTTTCGCAAAAAACCCAAACTAGAATGCGGCAGCTGTATTTACCGGATGAAATCCCCACTGAAATTGTCGACCACACGAACAGTCGTTTAGACCAAATGAGGAGCAAATACAACCGTTAGCGAGACGTATTGGCAACGACGTTGGATGAAATAAAGGCCTTATTTGGGTTGTTATGCATAGCAGAAGTTCTAAAATCTTCTCATGTGAATGTAGAAGATCTTTGGGAAACTGATAGCACAGCTACAGAATGTTTTAGGTTTACGATGCGCTATAATCGATTTTATATTCTTATCATAGCATTGCGATTTAATAATTATTTCGATCGAGAGGAAAGGAAAAAATCGACAAACTAGCACCGATAAAGAGTGTTCGATTATTTTTCAAATCGATGTGAAAATATTTATAAAATTGGCATGTTTGCCACGGTGGACGAGATGGTGGATAGTTTTTGCGGACGTTGTAGTTTTAGGCAATATATTCCAAACAAACCAGCGAAATATGGAATTAAAATATTCGCATTGGTTGATTCCGATGTATACTGCAAAAATGGAAGTTTACGTCGGAAAACAACCGGAAGGTTCATATAAAAAGGATAATATTTCCGATTCGATAAATAGATTGATTGAGCCAATATTACATACAGGGGGAAATATTACAATGGACAACAGGTTCACTTCCATACCTCTAGCAGACGATCTGGTCAAAAATTATAAAACATCAATAGTCGGAACATTGAGAAAAAACAAGCCACAAATTCCTCCGATATTATTAGAATCCAACAATAGAAAACCTAAAACAAGCTTATTTGCGTTCACTAAAAATAGTGTAATTGTATCATACGTCCCAGAAAAAAAGAACAAAAAATACAAAAATGTATTATTATTATTATCAACAATGCATTCTGGAGATAATATCGATCCCACAAATCAAAAACCAGAGATAATTAAATTCTATAACAAAAAAATGGGAGGGGTAGATGTAGTGGATAGGCTGAAAGCAGAGTATTCGGTATCACGAGTCAGTTTTCGATGGCCGCTTACTATATTTTACACTCTGTTGAATATTGCAGGAATCAATAGCCAAATATTATATAAAATAAATACCCAAGAAATAATTACTCGCAGATAAAATAATTACCCAAGAAATAATTACTCGCAGAAAATATTTGAAAGAATTAGCATCTAGTCTCCTAAGACCTTATTTGAAAAATAAATTGACCGTGCCAAATTTATCGCAAATAATGCGAATAAAAATACAGGAATATTTAGGAGAGAAACCTGACACTGCTATAATACAGGACCCAGGACCAAGTGGATCGAATCGTCCAAAATGTCATTTTGACCCTAGGAAAAAAAATCGTAAAACCACCATCAAATGCCACATGTGCCCAATATGCAAAGAACATTCATCGGCATTATGTCCAGATTGCAAAACTAAGTGTTCAAGTAATCAAGATCAAGAATAATGTGTTTTTATATAAGTTTTAACAATTTATGTAGGAAAAAAAAATTTTGTTTTTTAAATATTTACAATTTTATTTTTCTTCTTTCGTTATGTAAATAAAGTTTTTAAAGAAATTATTTCTTTTATATAACACTGAAATAAACCAGAAATAAAAAAGTAAATAAATATTCCATATTTCAACTTAAAAACGTAAAGAACTGAGAGGCGGCTATTCGATCAAGTGCGACCAACCGCCTGAGCAATACTCGTGGGACCAAAGGTGGGTTAAGCATAAAAAGTATCAAGTTTAATGTTACTTTAATTATTAATTTCACTTTAAACCTAAATTTAAATACTAGGATCACAAATTTAAGTTAAAGAATTTTTTTAGAAAACACTGTTTTCGCTAAAAAACTAGAAGATATGAATGTTGTCTTTCTTGGTCCCAATTCTAAAGCCATTCATAGCATGGGAGATAAAATTGAAAGCAAAAGAATTGCTAATGCAGCTAAAGTCCATTGTATTCCTGGCTATGATGGAGAAATTAATGATACAGATGAAGCCATTAAAATTGCTAATCAAATTGGTAGATGAGATTTTATTGTGGGCTATTTTTTGATACCTAAACCTAGGATATCCGGTAATGATTAAAGCTTCCGCTGGTGGCGGGGGTAAGGGTATGCGTATTGCATGGAACGACAAAGAAGCAGTTGAGGGATATAAATTAAGTCGTGCTGAGGCGAAATCAAGTTTTGGAGATGATAGAATGCTCATTGAAAAATATATTAATAAACCAAGGCACATCGAGATTCAAATAATGTGTGATAAACATGGCAATGCTCTCTATTTAAACGAGCGTGAATGTTCTATTCAACGAAGAAACCAAAAAGTCATCGAAGAAGCTCCATCAACATTTATTAATCCCGAAACTAGAAAGGCTATGGGAGAACAAGCTGTTCAAATGGCAAAAGCGGTTGGATATGATTCTGCAGGTACTGTAGAATTTCTGGTCGATGATAAAAGAAATTTCTATTTCCTCGAAATGAATACTCGTCTGCAAGTTGAACATCCAATTTCAGAATTAATTACTGGAGTTGATATCGTTCATCAAATGTTCAGAGTCGGTAGAGGTCATCCTTTGCTTCTTAAACAGGTGAGTATTTTATAATTGTTTAATAAATACTTACATTTCTCTGCATATATTTTACAAATTTTCAGATTTTACTGCCATGGGAATGTCAGATTGCAGACCTTGATTTGAAATTGTTATAAACTTATTATTTCTTCTTGATAATTTGGAATATTATCATTACTTATTGTTTTTATATTATATTCAACATTTCGATTATTTTATTTATAATTGAAATTATCAAATATTAATTTCTTTCATTTTTAATCTATCTATCTATGTATTTACCAATATATTAATTTAATAATATAAATCTATTAATCAATCAATTATAATATACAAATATACACAATACCAATATTATTATAAAAATTAATTAATTTTACATCTTTGTTATATTTAGGCTCCATATATTATGAGAATAAGTTTATTTTCGGGTTTAATAAGTAGGAAAATTAATAAATTCACGGTTCTGGCTAATGATAATAAATATTTAAGTTGCTGGTTATCTACCTCTCGATTTACAGAATCTTTAAATAAAAAATATTTGCTAATAATTGATAAAGGATTAAATGTTACGGATCATCTAAAAATCAATTGTTGATTTATATGATAATTTTTAATTATAATTATACGGAAATAATTAAAAATTTATTTGATCATAAATAACGCGCATGGGAGATTTAGAAATGCTAATTTGTCTCTTTATTAACAAGCTAAAAAAGAGCAGTTTTGTTAGATTGTAAGAACATAAGGTTGTTAAATTTTGAATGGATGTGTTGAAACATGTCATTTGTAACTATCAAAACATTCAGCTCGATTCTGATTAGTAAGGTTTTAAAATTACTAGTTTATTAAGTTTTTTTTAAATATGTTGGCCAATATAAAAAAAAATAAAATTTTTCGGAAAAATTCGATGTATTTTTTAATTAGAAAAGAAAGAGGACAAACGCTATTTCATATAATTGCAAGAATTGATCGGTGTTTTACAATTCATTCATGAAAGTGGCTTGTTACGCAATCTGGCTTCAAAAAATTTCTATAAACACCATTGAATTTTGGTCCTTGCACAGACTGTTATTATTTGGGTTTCACTGAGCTCCGATTTTCTCGAAAATTTATTGAGGGAACTAAAAAGATTTGACATAGTTCTCCCATCAACTTTGTTTTATTTGCACCACATTTAAAAAAATCCTGTCAGCACTATTGTGCACAGTTAAAGCGGATGTGCCCTATCATAATATATCATCTATCTATCTTTCTTTCTTGTTTCTTGCAACGGCCTAAAAATTAGAATTAACAAGAATGACAAAAAATAATACGACCCTGGCAGGACTCGAACCTGCAATCTTCTGATTCGAAGTCAGACGCCTTATCCATTACATATCCAGCATTTAATACTTTCAAATTTTTGACTCTCACTTGAACGAATAATTAGTGCTTGATATAGTTTCAAATTCTAATTCTGTTTCAGGATCAAATGATCCATGGACTCACAAATAATAATAGGAAATAAATGACACTTAATTATACTAACCCAACCAGATACACATAATTTTCAAAATGTTGACTATTTCAAGTACCTTTAATAAATCAGAGTGACCTTCAATAAATAAGAGTACATTAGGGTTCACAGTGCTAAAAACAATTAGAAGTAAAGTTTAACGTGCAAAGATTTCGAACATATTGTGATACAATGAAATACAATGAAGTCGGTTAAATTTCTCTATATAAGGTTTCAGCTAAATATATGAATTTAATTCTTTGTCTGAAGAATCTGGTAATGTTTTGTCGATGAAATAAGCAAATTTTAGATTATTATTTTCTATGTCCACTAAAAGAATTTAATAGTTATTTTTTTATAACAATAATTTTTAGAATTTTGGCTAGTTTTAATATAATGCAAATTATTTTTAATCACTATAATTGCTAAAGTGCATAATAATATACAAATTTCATCTTAGTGAATATATAAGTCTAATTGACACATGTTATGTATATAGAATTTTAGATTGACAATGTACGCCATACTTGTAGTTTATTATACAATATATAGAAATTTTTCTTTTAATTTGCTACATGTTTATTTGTATTTTAATTTTAATTTTTTTCATTAATGCTGAGATTTGATACGTTTATTCATTTAATTTTTAAAATTTAGATGAAATTTGAATTTTTATATTATTTTTTAATTTTGTTAACCTTTGTTAAAATATTAACTTTGAAAGAATTTTACAAACATTTCATTATCATATATTACGGTATCCGTACTTCAAAAAACATTGTAATTTTTAATTCCGTTTTTGAAGGGAGCTGTATTGTATATTGAGTTATATTGCAATAATAGTGTATTATGGAGAATAAAACAAATTCCTTAGAATGGTTTTCAAATTAGGGAGTTATATATTTAATTTTGTTTAAATGAAGTCATTTTTAATTTTTTAAGTCTCACTAAAAGATTAAAATACAATCTAGTTAAAAACCTTTACAACTTTCTAATTTAAAAAACTCGAATAAATTAATAAATTCTTACTTAAACGCAATGCGATTGATTTTGCCAAATATAAGACTTCATTCTATAATGACTTATTTTTTAAAAAAATTTCAACTAACACTTCCTAAAAATAAGTTCTCTCCAAAGGTGTAAAAAATTGAATTTTATTAATTCTTTTACAAAGAATTTGCTTACTTCAAAATGATTGACTCTTTAAAAAGTAAATTCTCCATGAAGTCTAAAAAGAAACTCGTTAAAATTCTCACTTGATACTGAAAATATTTTCACTAGAAGCCTAAAATGTTATGGGTCATTAAACTCTTAAGTGGTTTATTTCGTCAAACGAAATGCGCTCCTCAGCGGCAAGTTTTGTTATCCGCTAGCGTATATATACGTGTTACAAAAAATGAAATAATATCTTATTGGATGATATTAATTAAGATAATATGTTAAGAAAAGTAATATTTATGATATATTTTTAACATATTTTGTCAATTTAGTTGATGACGTATATATCCGTCATAGCCACTTAAGAGGTTAATGGGTGTCAGTCCCATACTTTCCCGTGAGTTAGATTATTTAATTAAATCCGCTACTTAACTAAATGCATAAATCTCTATATAGGTATGTGAATGAGTGATTATGAAATAACGTTTAATGTAAATCACCAAATGGCTAATTTTATAATAACTTTTAATTTTGATCGACAACAAGGCATTTTTTTAATGTTATCTAAAAATTGTCTTTATTCTATCGAATGATCCATAATTTGTCCAATTTGGACCATTAATTCTTTTTTATTCCTTATGTTACTCATTTTTGCTTTAATAAATATAAATTAAACCACATATTGAATCTTTTTTATTGAACATACTGATCTATGTATTTGGATTGATAGCGTGAATCCGTCATTTTTGACGGGTTATAGCTAATCACATAATAATTAATCAATTTTTAAAATTAGGCTTTAAAAATTTCATGATCTGCATTGTTGGTCAATGAACCTGACATCACTATTGCTGGAAACTTATAATTGTTTTCTACAGCAAAATGTGGAAATAAGCAAAACACTTGATTTGTGACAGCTTTATCCTCGATTTTTCCATCGTTTTTCAAAATAAAAGAAAATTAAATTAATAAAACTAAATATTAAAAAATGTTATTTTAAAATTGATTATTTTGCATATTTTTATTATCCATTTTTAAAAGAATTTAATTAAAAAATATATTTAATATTTTGTTATAAACTTTTACAGCATTTTTAACAGAGGTAAATTTTATTTCATAGTTTAAAATATTTTTTCTTTTGACAATACATTTCATTCAAATTTTCTTAATGTTGTGCTTTGTGTTACGCTTAATAGTCAACGAGATTGAATTAATATTAACTACTGTTTAGGCGATTTTGTTGTAATTATTATGGCTATTTAACAACTTAATTTTTTTTACAATCTTTAATTATGCTTTCGTAAAAACTTGATGTTTTCAAGTGTAAAAACCTTTTCATATCTGAACTTCCTTTTTTATTGTTTTTGTCTAGAGTGATATTTCCGTAAATGGATGGGCTGTGGAATGCAGAGTGTATGCTGAAGATCCATATAAAAGTTTCGGTTTACCATCAGTAGGTAGATTAACATCATATAAGGAACCTTTACATCTACCAAATGTCAGATGTGACAGTGGGATCCAGGAAGGATCGGAAATTTCAATTTACTATGATCCAATGATTTGTAAGGTAGTCTTTTTAATATTTCTTTTTACATTTCCTATTTAATTCTCCTATTTAATTTTATATTGTTATTGTCGACTTTTTTTCTCTTCAAATTTTAGCTAGTCACTTATGGAGAAGATAGATCGAAGGCTTTGGCAACTATGGTGAAGGCCTTGGATTCCTATGTTATTAGAGGTGTTACCCACAACATACCGTTATTGAGAGACATTGTTACTGAACCTCGTTTCGTCAGTGGCAACATTACAACAAATTATCTCCCAGAAGTATATCCAGACGGATTTAAAGGTCAATATTCATTTCCCATTGGTTTATGTGATTAATTGGAATCGTGTAAATAGGCAAGCAATTAACTCCTAAAGAAACGGGTTTGTTGGAAGCTATGTCTGCGGTCGTTTTTGTAAAAAATGAGATTAGAAACAAAACCTTTTTGAAGAAAGACAGGTAGAAATATTATGAGATAATTGAATGAATCATATTAAACATGCGTAATATTTCTGCATATAGCTATAGTTATCATCAGGTATGAACAAGTGTCTGTAGTAGATATGTAGATACTTCCACTAAAATACTATTAATAATTATATCGTTGATTTTTTAATTTATATATTTAAATGTATTTGATGTTGTCGTTGTCCTCACTATGATGTGCTACTTAATTAGCTGGTTATTTTATGTTTCTAGACAAATGATTCTCATTGTAAAATGAAGTTGTCGATTGTCAGTCAACGTACACGGCAAGCAATACTGAATATTTTAGTTTTAAATCTATATTAGAATATTTTTAGTGATATTAAATCTTTGCATTTTGATAAATGCTGTCAAATTTGTATTATTTAAAGAAAGAATAATTACTAGTTTTATAATTATTTATTTTCTGATTCACCAAGAAAGGATTTAAAGTTTATGACAAAGAGTACAAAAATTTATTAAAGAAAATAACAAAACATAACTAGTATGTTAGTAACAAATAAAACAGGCAAGCTGTTATATGGGATTGAATATTCTAAAGTGCTCTTTTAGGGATGCTGGCACTATCATCCGTTCTCTGAATCTTTTTTCTTGGGTGTGTTATTGGAAGAATCCTCTGTGGTTTTCGTATGTCTTTCTGGAGCCCTTTATCACTCTCTCGATCATTTTGGTCTTCACTGGCTCATACTCTTCATATCTAATTCCGAGTTTTCTGAATATGTCTCCGTTTCTTTTGTCCCATGTTCCTAGGGAGCATACTACGAATGTTTCAACTGTTGTGTATGTATTTGTTGCTTCAGATATGTCTTGTGCAAGCTTTCTGTATTTGTTCTGGTTCTTTGTTCTTGATGCCTCAATTGTTGTTATGTCGTCGAATGGGCATTTTATGTCTATAATCATGATATGTTCTTTCATTCTGACTACTATGTCTGGTTTTAACATTTCTTTTGCCTCCTTTGGTTTTTTCTCCACCTCAAAGTTGAGCTCTTTCTTTCTTAAAATCACTTCCAGCGCTTTTTGAACTTCATTGTGTTTGTTTGTTCTCATTCTTGTACCTCTTACGCACATATTTAGGACGTGTATTGAAGATTCGTGCGGGTTATCACAATTTCTGCATTTTGTACTTCCAAGTCTGCCTCCCTGATTTGACTGTTTCATGTTGATGTCCAACATGTTTGCCCTTGCCTTGATAAGGAATCTCCATTCAAAATCTTTTAAGTTTTTGGGCATTTTCCACTCTGTGAATTCTGAACTTGGAAGCCTAAGGATATGGCCTTGACAGTTTGCCAATTTCCATTTCTGGAAGTATGCTTCTCTGATCATAATGTGTAACTTCTTTGAGGCTTCGTCTAAGGATGGTGGAAAGACTTCCTCAGGTTTTTCTTGATTGTAGGATTTGATGTTACATCCAGTGCCAATATTTCGTATAAGGAAAGTCAATTTGATATCATGATCATGGTCTAACTGTATTATTGCATTCTTTACTCTATCTAACCATGATTTTTTGGCCGAATTTGTTCTTTTGTGTGCATATGTTCCATCCAACCATTTTAACGCATCTGATAATGAGTTGATGGGGATATCGGTTCTTGTTTCGGCTACATCTATTAACTCTTCTGTTAATATGTTTACTATTGCCGCGTGACTGCTGTTGATCAACTTTAGGAAACGAGCAATTGTTTGTATGATCTGTTCGTCTACTATCTTTGTAATACCAATGCCTCCTTTTTCGGTCGGGGAGTAGAAGATTGCGTCCATTAGAGGGCTTTTATGTTGTAGGTCCAGCACCTCTTTATCTTTTATTAGCATTCTGATTTTGTCATCATATTTTCCGGCCTCGCTTTTAGCTATTTCTTCGGCTTGTAAGATGAATATGAATTTTGAATGGCAGAAGATGTTATATGCCTCGATTTTTTGGTGAGCTCTCAGTGAAGATTTGAAGATGCTGATGGCCTTGTCTTCAACTTCTTTGAAAATTTGGTTTAGATCGTTTTTCTTTGTGCTACCAACAGTGACTCCAAGGTAGGTGTAAAGATTTTCTTCATTAATTTGTTTGATCTTTGTTCCATCGAGAAAGATGTTGTTCTCCCATCCAATAGCTTCTCTCTTATTTAGGTAGTAGCCACACTTTTCTGGTTTAAATACAAGGTGTGCTAACTTAGCCTGTTCTACTATTATGTTGAGCATTTCTTGGATTTGATGGTGCTGTGGTGCGATAAGAACGAGATCGTCTGCATATGCTAAAATACTTATTTTCTCTCCAGCTATCTCGACTCCTTTCCCACTATTTATTGCAGCTTGTATTAGATATTCAATACAGAGGCTGAAGATGGTCATTGATAGTGGGCATCCTTGTCTAACACCTTTTACTTGATTGATTTGACTTGATCTTGTGTCCCCACTTTGATAAATAGTGTGACAGTCTTTATAGCATTCTTTTAATAGGCTTATGGTGTTTTTATTTAGGCCTTTCTGTTCTAAAGTATGCCAGATCACTTCGTGTGGAATGCTGCCGAAGGCATCCGCAAGATCCAAGAACACTAGGTGGCATTCACATCCTTTGTATCTTTTTCTATTGGGCTTTTCTTTTTGAACAGTGATGATGTAATTATGTTCATCACATCCATTGGATATATTCACTGCCTTTTGCCATTCCGAAATTAACCTGTGTTCGTGGATCCATTGGAGAATTCTTTTGTTAAGGATTTTCATAAAAATTCTATAACTTGTGGGCATTAATGCTATTGGCCTCCAATTTGCCGGATTGTGTGCTTGGTTACTTTTACCTGGTTTTATGATTAACTTTGTCACATAGGTTTTCCATGAATCTGGGATGTTTTTGGATTCTATTATTTTGTTGAATATTGGAGTTAATGGGTCTTCAGGCATCCATTCTTTCCATGCTCTTACTGGAATTCCGTCTTCTCCTGGTGCTGCATCTTTGCTGTTTTTTATTGCAATGAATACATCTTTCTCTGTAACTGGCTTTGATGATTCCCATTCTGGTCTTTTATTATTAATATTGATCATATTTTGTATTCTTGGAGGCTTTGGTCTTGTGAAATGCAGGTCCATTGACGTTGATGTTAGGTCAATAACTTTGCATGCTTCATTGTGAATTTGTATTATTGCTTTGCCAGAGTTTATTGTATATAATCTCTGTATTTGGTATGAGCATAGTTTGGGTTTTTTATTTTCGCTTCTGCATGCTCTTCTCGGCTTTTGATCTTTTAGGAATCTGTTCTTGAACCAATTAAGTATGTCATTTATTGATAATTGGTGTAGCCTAAATTGATTTATGGCATCTTCTATGTCTTCATTTCTTGTTTCATTGTTGCATTTTTTGTATTTTTTGATGTCTTCTAGTATGGACGTTGTGATTTGAGTTCTTATTTTATCTGGATCAGGCATATTGAATATGGGTCTCTCTGGATTTTCTAAGAAGTCCATTATATATTGAAGAACGAACACTCCACAATCATATTTGTTTGTTTGTGTTGGGTAGAATGGGATGTTCATTAATTGGATTTCATTGTCCTGTTCAGAGGATGTTATTTTTAGTATCTCGTCCATTTTCTTTTTGATGGAGATTTTGAGTTCTTGGGACATTTGATTGTCGGGGTCCATAATCACTGACGTCCTGTTTTTCCTTTCTGCAAGGTATACCGTCCAATGACTTTTATTCCAATGGATTAGCCAAATAGTAATCTCCCATCCAACAAGGGCATCCATTTTCAACTTTTTAAAGAGGCCAGTCCTGTTGTTTGAAATTAAGTCATTAGCACACTGGGGATTTATGTAACAGATTATGCTATCTTTGTTCTTGGGCTCTTTTATGAGTGTTCTTATTTGAGCCTCGATAGCTGCCTGTGCTAGTCATGCGATGTTTGACGGAATGTCATTTTTTGTTGGGATTATGACATCCATTTTGGCATCTTTATATTTATTTGTCAATTCTCTATGATATTTGACATGTTCTTCAATTTCATTCTGATGAATATTGTTTGGGCACTGATGGCATTTAGCCTTTGTTGTCTTGATTTTATGGGCTCTTGATACATGTTGTTTAATGCCAGCTAGTGATTCAGATTTGGTTTGGCATCCAATCAGAGCACATTTGAAGGTTAATTCATTTGTGATATGAATTTGGAAGTTCTCTTCATCATTATTGATAGTGTCATTTGGACCTCCTCCAATCAATTTTTCGGGTTGGTCGAATATAGTTAGCTCATTATTGGACTTTTTTGGAATATTTTGTTCTTCATCACTTGTTGAGGTTGCCTTTTTTCTCTTTCTGTTTAAGTCTACAGTTATTGAGTTTGGTGTTGCAGAGATGACATTCTCCGAGCAGGTCTGGATTTCATTGTTGGTTGATTTCCTTATATATGGAATTATTTTCCTTAGGTTTAGAGTTCTTGGTACTCCAACTATAGTTCTTCTAGCCAGAAAGTTGAAAAACGTTATGGCATTGTGTTGATTGGATGGGGTTTTGAACTGGTATGTTTTTAGAGTTCCTTCAATGAGCTCTAGAAGGTTTCCATCTTCCTTTCTTAATTCTGGTATCCTTGGGTTATGTTTAAGTTTTTTGAGCCATGTATCTAGCACCGTGAAATAGTTGCTTATATTTTTCCAATTTATGTTCTTCAAGTTTTCTGATGATTTCCGCAGAATACTTTGAGAGAGGGCTGCTGCGATTGCATGATCCTGTTCAGATTCATACTCAAATAACATATTAACCATGAAAAATCTTCGAATGTTCGAGAAATCATTCTGCGATATTTCAGTTTTTGTGAGGTTTTCATAAGCTTTTTTTGTGAGTAACGGTCTCTTTGCCATTTCTCTTTTGACCGCAATTTTTTTGTTGATTTTGTTTACGAAATTCTTTGCTGACTTTGCTTTCTCTGAAATATCAGGTATTTCGATGTTATCAATATTGGTTTTGAGCGTTTTGGCATAGTATGATCTCATAGCTCTTTTCTGTTTTCTGGTATGTTCGAATCCATCATCATTTTTATTATTCGGAGGATTGCTTGCGTCCATATCAACATTCTGAATGTTCTCCGCAGGAGAACGAGTTTCCACGGAGGGCCCCGCAGGGGTCCGGAGTGGTAATCTGCCCCCCGAAGGGGGGCAAATTTGGTT
>CAUHTR010007883.1:36349-51331 GCA_959609185.1 Schmidtea polychroa
TGACTACTATTCATCTGGAAAAAGTTCTCTACTCTTACCAGTCATTCTTGAAACTGTATGAACAATGAGTTGCCTTTGCTTAAAAGCAATAAAGCAGTTACTCGAGAATTAATTGTAATTACATTTTTCTCATAAATTTAATAATGAGAAAACTTGCCACTTAAATAAATCACCAATTTAGTTTAGATATTAATCACATCGTATTTTAAATAAAGTATATTTAAAAATTACCTTAGTAGTGCTCTGCATACCCAAGCTCTTTCATGAATTTTGTGACATGGGGTGCAAAAATTAGAAATACTAATCATAAAGAAAATAAAAACAATTTCATTTATTTACATTATATAATTTATTGCTGAATTTCTTCGAATCACAAAAGAACACAAAAGTTTGATATTTGGATCGATATTTCGAAAAATAATTTGAAGTCATTTATGCGATTAGTTAATATAAATAAGTTGTAGAAAATGGATAATGTCTTTATCGGATATTTACGGATATTCCTTCTTAACTAAAATTCAGGAAACATTTAATGGAATTTCTGCGAATTTCACTTCAACTAATTCCTCCTTCATTAAATTATCGATATCAACACTAGGAATTATTAATGAACAATGGTTATTATACAAATATAGCGATTCATTATTAATTCTTACTGTTCTCATAGAGATGAGTTCAAATTTTCCATTTTATCAGTATTATCGGCATAATAAAAATGAACTTTTGCAGGGTTTTCTTCGATGTCATATTTAATAGTACCATAAAAATCACATAAATTTCATTTTTTAAAATAGTAGGTAAATGTAAAAAATAGATTGATAATTAGAAAAATAATTATTAAATGTGTAAAATAATTGTGGGAGGGGAAATGATGATAAATAAATAGGAAATCTCTGTTTAAAGGAGTGGAAGAGAGGTATTGAAAAATGAGAAAGGAACAGAAGAAAATCAATAAAAACAGACAATTAAATAAAAAAGTCATTCTTAATTAACAAGTACAAGCGTAAAAGAAGCAAAACAAAAAGCAAAACAAAATTTAAACTATCTTGTTATCTCAATGACCTATTCGAGATAAGGTAAAAAATGACAGCACTTAAAAATCAATAATCTCGAGGGTCTCTGTTGCTAACCAGCTCAGATCTACCTACTTCATATATTGTAGATTTTAAAAAAAGTACTTAAGGTATATAAAAACTGAAGACAAACTAGCGGAGAGAAGAAAAAATTTGTAACTAAAATTTACGACGAGAGAGATTTGAATTTACGAGGAGTTACAATAAATTGTTGAGAATTAGGAAACAGCTTGAAGAAACTTGAGTATTGAATTATTGATTCAGAAGAAGAATTACCCGTTACCGGCAGTAGTCAAGTGGTTGTGTTATTAGAATATTATTATTGTTGTGCTATTCCTCCCGAAGGGTTGTAATAATCATTTGAAAAACATTTGAGGTGTGTTGAAAATTTGTATCTTTGAATTCGTTATAATCAATTGTGATAATCAATAAAGTTTTACGTCGTTGGGATTTGTCATTGTCGTTATTAAATAATACGCTCGGAGTCAGACCAGTAAATTGCAGTTTAATAACCACCAGCATACGCATCACTTTTTGTTGAGAATAATAATGTTACGAATACGTATCGATTATGAATGAATTTGGCAGATTAGGTCATGATTTGATTCAACCAGTTTGATATGTATTTTTGCTTATTGTAAGTTATACATTCAATATAAAAATACAATCAAAAATTTTACTGTTAAAAGAATCAGTAGAAAATGTTATTTATCTGAGATTGCTACTGTGATTAAATATATTTCCTGCCTTATAAAATTGTCTGACAAGTTTGGTATATTTCCTTTATTTTTTTGAATTAAAATGTTTTTGTATAAACCTTTATTAAATTTTTATTATTAAATTCATTTTTTGCTATTCTGACTTCATTTAGAAGTTTCCGCGTTACAGAGAATACAGAGTTAGTTTATTGATATCATGATTATTTTGGTTTATTATAATTGGCTCTGGCTAATAATTTCTAGTTCAATGTTGGTGTGAATTGTTTTTTTTTAATGCTAAAAAATTTCTTAACATTTTATTAACTTTTATCCATTTCATTATTATCATTCCTCTTGTTATTCTGGCTACATTTAGAAGTTTGCTTATCGCAGAGAAATCGGAGTTAGTCAATTGATATAAATGTTATTTATGTTTAACAGCTTTAATGTATGTTATGATGTATTTGTATTTGTTGTATTTGCATAAGGATTCAATTTAAAATAATTAATACAGATCATTCCGAGGCGATCTTTCACACCCAGAAGAATGGCACCTATCCATTTCACATGGATTGGAAAGTCAAGATAAAACACAAAATGTTCATGTAATTGTAGATTTTGACCGTTCACATTTCACTGTCAACTTTGAAAATGGTCATTCATTTAGAATTGCAAATAATTTTCACTTGGCTGATAAAATTATTTCACAAAATATTGACAATGAAGAAGTAAATTATTAATTATTATTATTATTATTATTATATTATTATATTAATTTAAATCCTATTCATTTGTAAATGTCCATAAACATTATTTAAAATTCAATAATTTGTCTTTTCTAAAATGTATTTAACCACTAGAAGTTCTTTTGTTTCGATTGTCGACCAATAATTATATTGGTTACTTTTCGGTGTTTTCCCACAATTAATTATAACAGTGATTCTCAATCTTTTTTTTGTTGCAACACACTTTTAACGATTTCAAAATTTTGGGGCACACAAAGAGAAAGATAAGTTTAAAAATTATTTACTTATAACACTGCGTAAAATAGTTTATGATAAAAATTTTAAATGTGCGAAATAAAATAATATGTACTAAAAAAATAACAAAACGTTTATATTTATATGGATTTATTTGAAATTTCGCGACACAAAAGTGCCGCGACACAGTGGTTGAATCACTGATTTAAAACTAATATTAAAAAATATAAAAGTTTACTCAGAACTATTTTATTTATAACTGCTTCACGCTCGGTTATTTTTTAAGAAAATGTCCAAAAAACCGATTTTTTAATCGCATTTTATTAATCTATATATGCAGTAAACTTTCCTATAACGCGATTGAATTGTAACGCGTTATTTGGAAACCGTGTTATAAGAACTCTATTTCGTAAATGCATTTTATGGAGATCGCGTTATGAGAAACACGTAGAAATAAGACAAATCATATTTACTTACATCGCGTTATATGGAAAACGCGTAATAAGAAACTGAGACCTAATTTAAATTGAATGAACTCGTACCGCGTTGTATGGAATCTTAGAAATAAATAAATTCAACCCAATTGGGTTCTTGAATGAATTTTATAAAATAACAAAGAGTATATAATTTATTCAGATATTTTAATTTATTGCATATTCATAATTCAGAAAATTAAAATGATACATGTTTTATTATTCATCATCACTGTCAAATATTAGCTGTCTAACTTTTTTTCTAATTGGCTGAAAATCCTCAATTTTCAAATTTCCTTGCTGGTTTTCAAATGTAGTTTCTTTTAAAATTCTCATAGATTTTAAGTGTTTTCCTCTTAATAAGATTTCGACACACAGGTATCTTTTTGGCTAAAGAATCTTCCAACCACAGCATCAATGCTAGTTCCAATTGTACCATATTAATGTTTCGTATTCGAGTAGCGCGTTTGGCAATTGATGGGCAACCATCTGCAATAGTTTTTATTTTCTTCTCATTTTTCTTTAAAGTCAGAATTGTAGATTCATTAAAAATAATATTTTTTCGCCATTCCTCAAACGATTTAAAATTTCAATTTTCTCCACAAGAGTTATAAATTTTCTTTTTCTGCTTTTACATATTTCAGACATTTTACTAACTCTATAAAAATTATATTTTTATCCGATTACTGCAAAAAATAAAAATTTTACCTACATTAATGTCCTACAGCTCCAAAAACGAAATTTAACAAATCAAAACAATTGTAAAACAAATTTAAACATAAACTAAATGAAAAGGAATGATTTATTGTTTTTTAATTACCTAAAACGTAATTAAAATTGAGAAAAGGGGAATTAGCCTCTAAATGCCTAAGTATAGAGAAAATTTTGCATTCGAAATATCGAATAAAAATTGCCAAAATTAAATTTTGCACATCATTTAAGTTGTTGGAAAGTTATTGTACAAAAACGCGTTATAAGGATATCGCGTCGCGTTATAGTATAACAGTCCCAATTTTCACTTCGCGTTATGAAAATACTGCGTTATAGGAGACTGTAATTAGAAAATATCCATTTTTCTTCTTTTTGGTGGCAAAAAGTCTGGATAATGGTCCCGAAATCTTCCACTGCAATGAAGGTTTTGGGCCGTGAATTCAATACTTGGAGAGTATTTTTCAATTATATTTTCCACTAGCTCAATTCGATAATGTAAATTGGAGAGAAGGCCTCTACTTTTCTTATACAGAACAAATGAGTTCCATAGAGCTGTTTCAAACAAATGAAAAAATAACTTATAATACTTTTTACCCCGCTTTCTTGGTACAGGGTAATCTGCCAAATGTTGATCGGATCGGTCAACACCCCCCATTGTCCCATTATAATCAACAATTACAGTTGGCTTCATCTTAGCTCCCCCCGTTTTTGCACAGTTTTCGTTTCATTGTTATGAACCATTGATAATACTGTTTATAAGGCTCTTATCTATCCATTGTAAAACCAAGTAAAATTCAGCCGCACTGGTGCGAGCACCAACGTGAAGTAGTTAATCGTGTCGTAACTTTATAATTTGTGCTCATGTTTTTTTCAATTGTAAATAGCATTATAAAACAAGTTGTTTTTCTCGAACCCAAATATGGTTGATTTATGGAATTTCGAGCCAATTTGTGTTGCATTTTCAGTACCGCTATGCATTATCGTTTTTGCCAGTGATTTCAGTTGAGACATTTGAAAGTTGTTTTATTCTTCGTCTGACATCTCGACATCACCGATATTTTTCACTGTTAAACCTTGGATCGATGACAATTTGTAAATCACTTTCCACAATGTCGATTTTTCGATGTGCCGATGCGATTTGAAGAGATATCAAAACGATTGCATTCCAAAATTGAAAGTTGTTTTATCATAACTTTTAAAAGTTAGTTTCAACAACGGCATTAGTTTGAAATCGAACTTGTTTAAGACTTTCAGTGTTTCTGAGTGGTTATTTGAATTCTTAAGAGCTTGAAGAGATTTTCAATTCCTTTGATGATTTTGATAGATTTTGATGCCAACAGTTTGCTGATACAATCGGTGATTATGTGAATATACGACGAGGGATTGTTTTGATTGAAACTGTATGCTTGCACAGTTGTGTTCCAGACATTGTTAATATAATAATAACAGGATGATAATCTATACTATTTTTTTTTCAGTGAACTAAATTTAACCTTCACTTCTTCACTAGTTATATTTCCAGACGATTCTGCATTTAAACGGGCATTAATTAAATGTTCTGAGACAGATTCCTTCATTTCATCTTTATAAAATTTGACGAAAGCATCTAAAAATCTCGTAGTTGAATCAAAATGAACTTTTTCGGATAAGAAACTAGATTTTTCTTTGCTTATCTCTGAATTATTTCAAAAATAAGCAATCACTACATAGTAAGATTAAACAACGTGATTTTTAAGCTTATTTATTTATCTTCGGGTGTTATAACTGAGGCCGCTAGAGACTTGGAACCATTTAATTTTAAATGTTAAAATTTCAGGTGAAATACTTTGGTTGAAATTATAACTATCCTAGATTATCCTCCAATTAATGAGCCGAAATTACAGTGGATATATAACCTTCCAATACATGGGAACTAAGTATAAACTAAAAGTCGAATCAATAGTCGGCCACAAACTTAGTAAATTCATGTTACCCAAGAAAGTCATTGACACAAGTTCTGTAATTATTGCTCCTATGCCGGGATTGGTTAAAACTGTTTCTGTTAAAGTCGGACAAAGGGTTGTTTTATTTGATTTTGGAACAGTAGAGTTTTTATATCCGTGTTATTAAGGTGAGTGACGGGCAGGAATTATGTGTTCTAGAAGCTATGAAAATGCAAAATAGTATGGTAGCTGCTAAAGCTGGAGTGGTGAGTTCAACTTGAAGTTTTGACATTGATATTTTACCAACGATAATTAATTAGATAAAAGCTGTTCATTTCCAACCGGGGCAAACCGTTTCTGATGGGGATATTATAATCGAGTTGGAATAAAAATCAAATGTGAATTATTCGCATTATAAACAATTCTTTAGTCATTATAATTTTAATTGGCCGTTGTGCTAGTGCTGCTTTTGCAATTTACTAACAAATTATCTTCACTCGTTTAAAAACCGATCTGAAATTTAGCCAAAGCGTTATTTGATATTATGGTTAGAAATTGTATTAAATTTGTGATTTTTCAAAAATATATATCCACATTGTTTATATGTTCTCTGAGTTCCATAGTTTTTCATTTATAATGCTTTTCTGCTTTGTCTCGAATTTATTTTATATGGTTTATATTACAATTGCTAGACTTGTGTGCATGTTTGTTGAGGTATAATAAATTGTATGGACTTAGTTGTTGTTGTTGTTGTTGTTATTATTATTATTATTATTATTATTATTATTATTATTATTATTATTATTATTATTATTATTATTATTATTATTATTATTATTATTATTATTATTATTATTATTATTATCATCATCATCATTATTATTATCTTTATTATTATTGCTTTGAATGTGTATATTATGTTTAGTGATATGAACATCTATGAAAAATCTATGAATTTAATTTTAATATACTAGAATTATTTAATATATTTTATTAATTTATTAGAAAAAAAATTGTGAAAGAAATTTTGTTTTATGAGAAAATTATTTAATATTTTTAACATTTTTTTGTATTATTTTATTTAACAATTTCAATTAAATCTTTATAAATATTTTTTAAAATATTAAATAAATTAATATATTGTGTAAATTTTTGTAATAAATATTAAGAATTAATATAAATTTGTAAAAACCGAAAATTTGAATATATATTTACTAAAATAGACTTATTTGAAATTTATTTTAATTTTAGTGCCAAAGATAATTTGTTTCATTTATATTTAGTTATTTTATTACTGTATTTTGATTATTTAAAAATGGACAGAAATATTAATAAAGCAACGTTAATCATTTCATATCTGCGATCCAAATCAACAATCTTTTTTAATCTCCAAATTTTATTGCTCTACCACTCTACAAATTACTGTTGAGTCTAAAAAATTAATTTGTTTTCTATTGATTTTATTTTCAACATTTATTTTCTATTTTCCCGGTTACAAAAATATTGATTTTTTAATTAAAATTTGTACTCACATTGTATAGTCAACTTTTCTAAAACGCGATTAATTCGTACCGTGTATTAAGAAAGATTATCAAAAAAGATGCATTTTATGGAGATCGCGTTATGAGAAACATAGAAATAAGACAAATCATTTTAGCTTATATTGCTTTATAAGAAACTGAGAACTAATATAAATTGGAGGAATTCGTACCGAGTTATATGGAATCTCAGAAATAACTAAATTGCACACAAATAGACCTATATAAAAAAACTGCATCCTCAAAATAAATTATTTAGATGTGTTTGAACATTTAAACATAAAATAAATTAAAATGAATAGTTTGTTAATTGCCTAATACGTAATTGAAATTGAGAAAAAGAAAAATCTCCCCTAAATTCCTAATATGAAAGACAAAAAATAAAATTCAAAACATCGAATAAGTGTTGCCATAGATACATTTTTATGTCGTTTGACTTGTTTTAAAATACTTGTACGAAAAACGCGTTATAGGAGTACAGTCCCAATTTTAAAATTAATTAAAATATATTTGATAGGCCACAAATCTGTAATATCTAAACTTGTAATTTAAAATTTTAAAATATCGTAAAATGATCTCATTTTGTTTAAAATATATTTTTTGGAATTTTTAAATAACAAACATTAAATATTAAATATATATTATTTTAAAATAAATTTCAAATAAGTCTATTTTAGTAAATATATATTCAAACTTTCTGTTTTTACAAATTTATATTATTTAATTCTTAATATTTATTACAAAAATTTACACAATATATTAATTTATTTAATATTTTAAAAAATATTTATAAAGATTTAATTGAAATTTTTAAATTAAATAATACAAAAAAATGTTAAAAATATTAAATAATTTTCTCATAAAACAAAATTTCTTTCACAATTTTTTTTCTAATAAATTAATAAAATATATTAAATAATTCTAGTATATTAAAATTAAATTCATAGATTTATTATTTGAAATTTTATAATAACTTTATCAAAAAGTTCAGTTTATTTGGTAATTAAAATAACATTTTTAAATTGTTGATTTCTGAGCTTTTCTCATTGCTTGATTTCCTGTTTCAGCCTTTTCCCCTCTACCAATTTCACTTCCACTTTGGTATTTTTTTTCATCATTCTGGCTTCCCTTTTTGCAGCGTTTTTATATGATTTCAAGATTCCTAATTCAATCTCATCCTTGCACACTTTATGATAATTCAAAAATATTTTCAAGCATCTGTCTTGCAATTCTTTGCTGCCTTGATTGCAATGCTTATCCAATTTTTTGTAGCCATTGTCGCAATTCATGTCTAATATGGCATATTTTGCAATACAGTATCTGTCGATTCTGTCTAATGTTTGAGAGCACTTTCCTGTGTGTTCTCGGTATTTGCAAAGTTTATCATAGTTTTCATAGTCGGTATTGCAACGAGTGTCCAAATAGAAATATCTTCTTTCACAGACTTTGTCATGAGTTTCGAACTTAATTGAGCAATATTTATCTAGGGCATTCCAGTCTCCGTCACAGCTGATGACATTTTTCAACAAGTTTTGGCATTCTTCGCTATTTCCAGAAATTGTTGAAATCGATAATCGAGACAAAAATGGCACAATATAGCAGCAGCAGCATCATCATTTAATTTAATACTGAAATATACAAAACTTATTTTTATAATAAACTGAGTAGTAGTGGATACAATACAGTAGTGCTCAAACCTACATTCGCATAAGCAAACTGTATTATCATTCAAGTAATGTTTTTGACTGATATTCAGAAAGCTATTGATGTAAAAGATAATAATTATTTTATATTATTATAATAACTATATATTAAACATAATTTTAAAAATATTATTAAATATTTTTTTAGTTCAGAACTGATAATTTTCTTTAAGATGTCATCATGTCAATAAAAAATTTATTGTGAACCATTTTACGTTTAGTCTAGACACTAGAATTTCATAGAAATTATTTTTTTGGTCATTAAAACAAAATTGTAAAAATAATTAAAAATAATATAAGGAATCGAAAATGGTGAACAAAAAAATGTCATCTTGTCACACTAACGAAACCTTTAAATGTGTAACTCATTATGAGTTCACTAAATGAAACTTCTGTTTTTTGGACATTCTTTGAAGTGAAGATCAAATTAAGCGAGGCCGTCTGTTAAAAATTTTTCAATTCATCCCTGTGTAAAATAGATGATAAGAAATAATAATGTAAATTTTTTTGTTAAAAAATGCACGGAGGAGTATAAAAAATACAAAAAAATGTAAAAAACTAAAAATCGTTAATTAAGTTATTTATAAGAACAGCCTGACAAGGGACAAATAGGAAATCAGACAAAGTGAATTTTAAAAGGTCTCGCTGGGTCATGAAAACATGATGTATTACAATCCGTCTGAAAAAACATTTACAATTTTAATTAATTAGAATGTTTTTAATTATGAAATAACACAAAAAGTTTTTATTTAGTAAGGACGTTGCTGTCTGTGCAGCTATTGTGGAACATAATATTAACAACAATATTAACAGTGCCATGCTGTTATTTTCCCCTTTTTTATACTGCTACAATTTTTGGAGCATACTATTACACTTGTTATTGTCAGTTGTGTGTTTAAGAACTTCTTCCTTTCAATTCAATACAATTGTGATAAAGATTCGTCATTTTGTAGAAACAGCAGGTCAGAGGAGCAGCTAGGAGTCAGGAGGCAATTAGCCCCGGGCGCCGACATGAGTGGCACGAGATGAGGATTCATTGTATTCGTGATGGGCTTAAAATTTTACAGAGTTCCCCTCAGAAGTCAGAAAGAAACAACTGTAGTTTCCTTCATTCGTCAATATTTCTGTTCAAAATAGATTTTGATAGTAAGTCTTTTTCATAGGGTGATAACAGAAGATGCTCTTATGGTCACTCAGATGTGATGGTATGTGATCCAGTTATTAATGTTATGTGGTCTAACTTCGTGATGAGAACACCATAGTAATGTCATTAACTGTTTAAATACATCTTGCTGTCTGGATGCTGCTGACTTCATGTGATAGCATTATATAAGTTAATCAGTTCCTGGCTGAGAACTTGAGAAGCATGGTCATAAACCATGGAAGTCTCTAGCCAGGCTGGAAATTGATATCTGGGTTAGACTGAATCTGAAGTCACGAGTACCAATGCCCGGTCTCTACAAATTTGCATTTGGTATTAAAATTTATATAATGTTGTCCAATGCACTCGTCTTCACCATTTTCGGAACAACCGAAAGTATTTATTTATGTTTACTCGTTCTACTATTCGTTGGGAAGAACAAAAGAAATTTATTACGATCGCTGTTAAGCAGGAATCTGAAATCCAATGGAGTTCGAAATTCGAAGCTGTTAAAGCAATCTTTAAAGGATTAAAGGTTTTAGGATCGATCTAGTGGACTGAGATATTTGATTCTAACACAAAAACTGTTTTATCTGACTCCAAAGATAAACTTTCTAGGTGTAGGTATAAATAAATTATATGAATTAATTGAACAACTAAGACTTGATTTTGTGTATTGATAAAAATATATATTTTTATCTACAACAATTACAAGAATTTGTTCTTACGTTAACTACTGGATACCCTGTTAAAATTTACTTCCAAACAGATAATTCTACTGATATAGTTGATATCTGTGGACGGGATATTTACTTATTTAAAAACTTTAAAACAATGGTAGTAAACTTAACAGTTAATACCTTAAATTAATTAAAGAAACTCTGGTTAGCAAATCGCTACTGAATTTTGTCGAATTTTACTGACTTCAAACACTATTTATACTAGAAATTTGAGAGTCAACTGTTTTTATTTCCTATTATAACACAAGGTGTTGGTTTATTACAACTTTAATTCACTGCAAACAATTGAATCGATATTGATTAATTGCCGTTATTGCTCATGTTTTGAGTTTATTGTCTCCCTTTTCTAAAATATTTCCTTAATTTATATTAAATGTCTACTATCTATTTATTATTTTTAGTAATTATTTATTATCATATAGATCTATTTATATTTATTAATTACTTTATTTAGTATATTTTTTATTATAGTAAATAATTTATACTACTTATATAATATTTCTTTTTATAGTAATTATTTATCTATAATTAATTGTCCGTGTAATTATTAGTGTTTTAGATAGATTTCAACAGGAAACAACTAGATTCACTCGCCTTAATGATTTGAACTCAAAAATTTGGATTCCTACTGGATGTTCATAATCTTGTTAAAACCGAGGATTTTAATAACCTTCGCAAATGTTGCTTCAGTTTAACAAATTTTTATGACACTGATACAGATGGCAAAGAACTTGTTCAACGAGATTCAGGACTGTAAAATGTTACTTACTACGAGAAGTGATGCCTTACCATTTGTTTCTTTCATTGTGTAGTAGAGTGATGATGTCTTTCCCAATTTGCGCGTTACTCTTTTAACAATTGCAGTATCAATAGTCAGTTGCGAGCTTTCCTTCAGCAAGCTAAAGCTCATTCTCTCATATCTAATGATGTCGATGGGACAAGATCATATCTGCGATCTTGCAATTCTCAGTATAGAGACGGAAACAGTTGAAAAATAGACTTTGATGCTATTATTGACAAATTTGTGGACACAGGCGAGAAAAATCAATTTAATATTGGGTAGTGTTTGACTAACTGTTGGTAACATTTTTGTTGTGGTTGAAGCAGCTAAAATTTATTTTTCTTCAAATTGTCTTTTTATTGTGTCTTTTTTTGGTAATAGAG
The DNA here is from genome assembly GCA_959609185.1 of Schmidtea polychroa. Taxonomy (NCBI): domain Eukaryota; kingdom Metazoa; phylum Platyhelminthes; order Tricladida; family Dugesiidae; genus Schmidtea; species Schmidtea polychroa. The sequence goes on from CAUHTR010007883.1 coordinate 48,493, forward strand.
CTATTATTATTATTATTATATTATTATTATTATTATTATTATTATTACTATTATTATTATTACTATAAAATTACTATTTTTATTTACCTATCAATTTAATTATTTTATACCAATCTCTGTTGCCCGAACCCTAACATATTTACCGCATGGAAACAATAATTATTATGGCTTTTTTGATGTGCACATAAATAAATATAACACAAATATTTGGTTTGAAATTTAATTGATCAAACTTTTATAAACATTTAATTATTTTGTATGTTTTTCAGATTTTTTTTTGGTTTTCAGACATTCGATGACAAAACTATCTACTATACCAGCGGTGTCCAACAGAAATTTGATTGTAGCCACAATCGTCAATTTAGAAATTTTCATTCGCCACATTAAAATAAATTTAAAACAAAATGTTTTATAATAGTTTTTTATTTTAATCAATTTTAGGAATTACACAAGTTTTTTATAACATTAAACACAAAATACAAAATTATTTAATGTGATGCTTGGCAATTTTTTTCTTGCACAATACCCTTGAAATCTGTGTAAACCTCACGCTAACTGCACATTTTAATTCTGCCTCCAAATTTTCATCACTAATATTGGATCGGTATTTTGATTTTATGAAAGTTACAGCTGAAAAAGTAGATTCGCAAACCCAAGTTGTTCCAAACATACTCAATAGCTTCGCAATAGCTGAGTTGAGAACCACAAACTCATTTGACTTTAAGAGGCGTGTCAACATCATAAAATAGATTCATCGTTTCTAGAATAATTGATCTGACTTTGAAGTAAAAGCATATCTGCTTCAAAATCACGTCGGTCCAAACTTAGCAAATTCGCGATATCTTTAGACAACTCAGAATTGGTGATGTCAAAATGGAAAGGATCTTGCATCAGTTGAAAAGCAGGTCTAAATTTCTCAACATCAATAAAACGTTCTTCAAATTTTTTCTTGTAGTTTCTGTAACCATCCGACATAACGCTGTATATTAAATTGGTATCTTCTTTATATTTTTCCATATTATCGAAATGCGTGAACTCATAATCTTTTAACTGTGTCACAAAAAGTTTTAATTTAGAGACAAATTCTCGTATATACTGTGCCAAATCACATATTAGCTTTCCTTTTCCTTGAAGTTTTAAATTTAATTCATTAATATGTAACGTTATATCAGTGAGAAAAATTAAATCGCATTGCCATTCCTTATTTTCTATTTCAGAAAAATTGATAAGCATTTCTTTTTCTTGAAGGAAATTTCGGATGGGATTTAATAATGATACAAATCGTTCAAAACTTTACCACGACTTAACCACCGAACATTTGTAAAAAATAGCAGATCTTTAAATTCAGTGCCCTCAATTTCCTTTAAAAGCTCCAGAAACTGACGATGGTTTGTAGCACTACTACGAATATAATTAACAACTTAACAACTAAATCCATCATATTTTTCAAATGTCTGTTCCAGATAATTGAGCACATATATTTTCCACATGTATCATGCAGTGGAAAGAAGCGACCAAGCATACGTGTGTTTGTTGTTTCAAAATACCGACAAATCCAGATTTTTGTCCAAGCATCGCAGGAGCACCATCTGTTGTGACAGAAACTAATTTCGTCATATCTAATTGAAAGTCTTCAGCGACACTTTGAAAATTTCAAAAATATCTACGCCTCTAGTACGGTCTTTCATTCACGGATTGTCAACATTTCTTCATATATTTCCAAGTCTTTTGAAACCAGGCGTATCCAAAAATTAACTGAGCAGTGTCTCGGATGTCACATGACTCGTCTAATGCTAAAGAAAAACATATACAACTTTTCAAATGTTGGAGCAATTGCTTATTGATGTTTTCATCAAGTCTTGCATTCTACGACCAATAGTTTGGTGACTCAATTGCATGTTTTCTATTTTTTGCATTATATCTTCTTCAAAGGTTCTTCATAATTTTCAAGTAAAATTTCCATAATAGACAGGACAATCTCTTTGATTAGTTCTCCATCCGAAAAAGGTTTTCTTTTTTGAGCTAAAATCCAAGCCGTTTTGTAGCTAGCCAAAGTATAAGTTCGGATGTAGTTAAAAACCGTTTAAAAAAGATTGCTGTCCTTCTAATTTGACTTTAAGCGAGTTATTTCATTCGTTCTAACTTGCTTGCCGACAGGAAACTTACAATCAAATTCACTATGCATTTGTTGATAATGCTTTTTTATGCTGTCCACTTTATTGTCATTAAAAGTTTTGTTACACAATATACATACAGTTTTTTGGTTTTGTTCCATACAGCAAATTCTAGTTCCCATTTACCATTAAATTTGCGGCAACCTTTTTCCAATCTCTTTTTTTGGGTCTAATTGAGTTGAACCAGTTGCTTCTTCTTGCCTAGCTGAACTATCAGTATCGGAATGTCGTTTTAAATATTTATCCATTTTTACGGTGAAATAATTTTAATATAATTTCAAAAGAATAATATGTAATATTTACGGTCGCACGTTAGTTGTTTATTTAATAAAAACAAACATGAGACTAATACATGGGATTCATACAACGGAAAACAAACCAAAAAAACGCCTACTTTGATGAAAATGTCATTTGTTTTAAATTTAAAAAAGCGTTTTCACAAATAGATAAAGTGTAATCACAAATAGATTAAGAAGCACATTTTGGCATAAATTTTTTTTTGTTTTCTTCTGTTTACTACTTGTAACAAAATTATAATAAATTAGGAATTAACTTAAACAATAATAAATATGAATGAGAGTGCAGATACTTAAAACATCCTACTGTCTCACTATGTGTACGTACGTAATGTTAGTTGGAACATAGTGCATTGGTTGGAAAAAGCA
>CAUHTR010007884.1:0-31780 GCA_959609185.1 Schmidtea polychroa
TTATTATTATTATTATTATTATTATTATTATTATTATTACTATTATTAATTTTCAGAGTATATTCAATAAGAAAAACGATATTTTAGCAAAATTCAGAGATATGCTAAAGAATCCGCCAACAAATATTTCGCCAAAGCAATTAGAAGCTATAAAAAATCGAATTGAAAATGTATACAAATCAGAAGGAGTTTTTCGAGAGAAGCTAAATATATTTGGAATCCAAGCATATTTGAAAAATAAATCAGAAAAATGAAAACGTGATTTGAACTCGTGGGATTCCCCAATTCAGTCGAAACAAGATATATTTGATAGAATAGAACAATTTAATGCAAATTTATTTATTTAATTTTAACTATATGTTAGTAATTGCATTATTTAATATTTTTCCAGGGATATTTGGCTTGAAAATTAAAAAGAAATTCCTAATCAATATATTTTTGTTCTTTTTTTAAAATTAATTAATTTATTATAAGAACTATTTTTGCAATTTGACCACTGATTTCTTTTTCCATGTTATTTTTTGAAAAGAGCTTGAAGACTATAAATCAGTAATATATTGATGTTTGGGATATTCACGTATTTTCGGCACTGCCTTTATATTTTTTATTTTTTTTTGTCAATTGGAAGTTTTTTTCAATATGCATTTTCAAATAAATATGCATATTTAATTCATTTATAAATTAATGATTGTAAAATGTAAAGATTTAAATTATTCTAAGCAGTGAAACTAAATATCATAAAAAGATAATTAATGAGCAAAAGATATAAGAAAAATCTTTAAATTCTAGTCAGTAATAATTAAATACATTTCAACCTATTCATTAAAGATTCCATTTTTTATTAATTAAATTGTCTAAAAAGATAAAAAAATATTTTTAAATTGTTATTAACTTAAATATTTTCTTCTTGAAAATCAATTTATTAAAAATAAATTTTTCAAAGTAAACTTACATGCTTACTAGTGTTATGATATTTTTAAAAGAGAAGCCTGTGGCAGCATAAGATAAACTTTGATATAAAAATAACTTTGAATGACTTTTTTTAGTGATAAATATTCTAAAACGTCGCGCATCACACTTAAAACATATTTTCACAAATTCATTTATATTCAAAAATTCAAACATTTATTAATTAATATGTTTATAAATCTAAATTTTTATTTACAAATCTGAGGTTTAAGTATTTGTCATTTTTTCATTTTCTCGAAAGGTCTTCCATCATCTTCACTGTTCCTTTAGTTCACAGGTTGTATAGTATATAGCATATTATTATTTGACTTGAATCTTGTCAGTTCATTTCCAAACATCGAAGTTGCATTTAAAATATATCTCAGCTTGATGGTTAGTAATGCTAGTTGAAAGTGAACTCTTACAAAAAATTGATTTTGATGACGATATCAATGATTTCATTTTAGCAAAGCGTCGAAAAATTAACATCTATATAAGTTTTAAATCACGAATATCAATAAATATGGTCATTGTGATGGAGACGTTATAACTAACAGTAACACCCAAGAAGACCGAAGAAGCGATTGAATTTATTAAATAATTCAATTTTTAGTCAACTTATTTTATCAATGATGATTATTCAATCATTCTAAAAAAATATTTTCCTCATTTCTTTGTTCATTATACATTTATTCAGATTATTCTATTGATCTTAAATTTGACTAAATACCTATAGGAAAGACTCTTTAAAAATGTAATTTACAGAGGTTTAATTTTTTAGATAAAATTATGTCTGGCAAAAAAAAAATTATTTTGTTAATATTTTCTTATTAAGATTGATAATATTTTCTCATGTTTTAGATAAATAAATAAAAAAATATATTGCTGTAATAAATATAAATATTAATTGCTTTATTGTCAAATTAAATATAGATATAATAAAAATAAATTTAATATTTTTGGCCACTATTACATTTAATTTACTTTATTCCTGGACTCAAAAAGATAAAAAATAATTTTTCTTGAAAGATATGATGATTTAAAAATTGCCAATGATATGAGAAGTGTATGTGGCGGTTATAAAATAAATTTAATTATTTGTCTAACCATCACTTTGTAAATTTCTGAATGGAAGGGCATTGGTGAATTGATATAATCTGTTTTAATATCAATATTGTTAAATAATGTAAAGGAAGGTTTGTAGTTTTCATGGTCATTAAGGTTTTTACTAGTTTCTCAGTCGCTAGAAGAGAGAGTACTTGCTTTAGCCAAGGCATTATGTAATAGGTTAGTGACTAAAATAGTGTAAAAAATACTCCCTATATAATTTTGTCCATGTTTAATTTTAGCAGCAATTTTATCCCGTGTAATTTCATGACATAAACAGAATATTGAACGTTAAATGCTATTGAAATATTTATATTATTATGTATTTTTAAATTTTTTTAATAATAAATTATAATTAGGATTTATTAACAAATGCGAAGGAGAACCTCGTTACCAATAATCAATGTAATGAAGCTTGCAAAAGTGCAGATCAGTCACTAGAAGTTTTATTTGATCAAATCGAAAAGAATAGTTCAATAAATAATGAAGAAGAAGGTCAAAAGAAAAAGTTGGAAAACATAGAAGTAAAGTTTAATAATATTAATTTAAAAATAATTGTAAATAATCTTTCAAATCATTATTTGTTAACCATTTTGTTATTTATTGATTTTTTGTTTGTGAATTTCATTTAAATATTTTTGGGTTTTCGATGAATCAGATTATTAACAATTATTGAACTGGCTCCAAGCTTGCTTTATCGAAAAAAATGACAAAATCTTAACTATAGAAACATTTACGATAAATACTCGAGTATAACGCGATATAGAAATTTATTTCAGAAACGAACGAAAAGTTAAAGACTCGAATATAACGCGAAGGACAAAAACTATTTCGGTACATAAAACGTACAATTTTATATCTACAGTTTCTCGAATATAATGCGACCCACAAGTTTTTATCCAATTTTGTGTCACAAAAACCTCGCGGTATACTCGAGTATCTACGGTATTGATTATCACAATTACAATTTATTTTTCGTTTTATTCATTACAAATGCACAAATGATTAAAATATCTGAATTTTAAACCGAAAACCTTTAGATGAATAAAAAATACAGATAAAAAATTGAATTTGGTGTCACCCAAAGGCAGATTTTGTTTTGAATATCTTTGAACAATTTGATGTTTTGCTTTGATTTTACATTCTTTTAGTCCACATTTTACATAGACAAATCAATTTGAGTCAGAAACTTTGTCAATACAATTTCTTTCTTTTCATATCATGCTTTCTGTTTTTTTCATCAATAACCGCCACCGTTTATTATTATTTGCCATTGTCTCTGTATTTATTTTTATTTTAATTTCACTATTTGAATAAATGCGTTTATTTATTTTATCTATTTTGATGTTTCTTACTAATAAATTTGGTTGTTTGACTACTTTTTCATTATAATTCATTTTCAACGTTATAAACCAATCAGATTCCAGTTTTCACAGTTCTTTCTTCCGCACATCTTTTATCTTTTAAAAACTAAACCAACGCTTACTAATAATCTTAAGTTCATCCTTTTGTATTTGTTCTCTATCCATAGTTGCAGTTATTGATTATTAATGATTTTCCTTTTATTTTTAATTAATTAATTTATCTTATTGATCTTTCAATTACACAATAGTGCGGCATAAGGTTTTGGTTTACAGCAACGTGCCGCAGTGCAAATCATATTTTTAATTCGTTTGTAAAAGATGTTTTTATGAGAATTTCTTTTGCAAGAATCGTTAGTTTATTTTCTAATTTAAAACATTTTAAAACTACCAAAAATAATAAGAGATTAAGAAACGCTGATCATATATTAAATTAACTCCCTAACGTATCAAAAACATTCAGAAATCGGTAGTTTTCCAGTCAATTTATTTAATTTTATATTTTATTTACAAACAAAAGAACATTAACAAGTCTGGTTAAAAAACAAAAAAAATGTTGACTAAACTTCATATATTTCATCAACTTTTCTCAGCTGAAAGGAAAATTGTTGCAAAACTGTGAAGTGGATATACACGGTTGTAATTATATGTAAATCAACGTTCAAGCTTGGACGTATTAACTTGACTGCGTGGAAAAATATTGTATTCAATTCATTACTTCTCATATTTAGAAGAAATATTACCTATTTACTTTTTAAAAATCCGTAGTTTCAATGGTAAAGCTTGAATAAACAAATAACTGAAAGTTCATGAATGAATGTTTAGATTATTGATAAATTTCTATCTTTTAATTCATATAAATTCTATTATTAGGTTCACCGTATTTTTTCACAATTTATCTTTAATGTTGGGCTGCTTAAAAGCAACTGTACAAACTAATGAGTTAACTGGGTTGAGTGCTTCAAGGGATTAATTTTCAGAAAATGTCAAAGCAAAAATTTTCTTAAAAATTAGTTTTTGATAATTTAGAAAAAATACTAATTTTTATTTCGATTGAATTAATTTTTTAATAGAAGTAGTTATGAATCTTTTTTTAGAATATTGAAGAAGAAATGGATGAAGTGAAGAAACTAATAAATGCAGCAGTGGTTCAAAGAAATAATTACTTACCGAATCTGAATAAATCAACTATAGACAAAATTGACAATTTAATTTCAAAAATGAACCAAAAGACTGATGGAATTAAAAATTTTAATTTATGAAATAAATGTCTAACACGTGTAACTTTTGTAAAATAAAAAAAATATCTACTTTCGGAAAAATATTTCTTTTTTGGGAGTTGAAATTTTAAAGTTCCGCCCTTGTTTCACAATAAGATTTTAAATGTTTTTAATTGAAATAAAACAGTTTTTTATTAATTTTTAGATACAAAAATAATTCTAAACACAAGTCACGAAATCCTAGGGATAAATATAAAGTTGTGAACTATATTTTTATATTAACAATAAATAAATATATAAAAAATAACAATAATTTAAACTTTTAATAAAAAATATCAGGTTTGTTAAGAGTGACACAATTTCCCATATTATAAGGTTCATATAAAATAAATAGAAATTAGATAAATTGCGATCTTTGTAAAAATAAAAACTTGTTTTCATGCATGAAATTCAATTTTCCCGTAAAATCACTCAGTTATATTTTACTAATTCCTAGTAAAAGTTATGCGGTATATCATTTAAAAAATATTTTTAATATACCGAAAATACTAGAGTATTTTAGAAATTTTTTAATTATTTTGTTTCAAGTAGGAATGAATTATTTTGTTTTTTTCTCTGGGTAGATTCTTTGATAATTATTTCCTGTTTTAATTATGTGAGCTTTTCAAGATAATTTTCAGCACTAGACTTCTCCGTAATCATCATAATTAATATTTTGAAATTAAATTATTTAGAATAATATTTACTTTTAATTAATAATTTCTTTCATATATAAATATTTATTCTTTATTAAAAATTAATAAATACGATAAACATAATTGAGCAGATTAAAAAATTGCAATACTTTTGATTATGGAAAGTGTAAGATGTATCGAGAACATTTTTTATCTGTAAGTGAACAATTAAATTTTAATTAACTTAATTATATTTTATAATTCATAATTTTGATATAATTAAATTTTAAAAAATGTATTAAATTAAAATAAACTACTGAGGAAACCTTTTGATTTAACTTTGATTAATTTTAATTTAATCATACAAGTCAAAATAACATAATGTTTGGTTATTATTATTATTATTATTATTATTATTATTATTATTATTATTATTATTATTATTATTATTATTATTATTATTATTATTATATTATTATTATTATTATTATTATTATTATTATTATTATTATTATTATTATTATTATTATTATTATTATATGATTTTTATAAATTGAATCTTGTAAAAAAATCAGGTGCATCCATCAATTTTCTTCTCCCCAGAATTATTTTCTTACTATATATGTGCAAAAGGTCCAATTAAAATAGGAAAAAAAATTAATATTCTTAATTTTGTATTATACAAATATATCAGAATATTAAAATTAGACAAAATTTAGAAGAAAGTTGGCAGAAGGTTTACCATTTGATTATTTTATTAATAGACAACAACATAGACCAAACTATCTAGACTTTAAAAATCTATATCATTTAACTTTTTAATAAGAAATCCTCATTTAGACTGTTTTAAAAAAGATTCAACTGCTAATTTTTTATGTAAGATTTGACGAATTTATAATTTTTGACTAAGAGATTTAAATTATATTATGGTTGTTTGTCTTTTTTTGGGAAAAGAATATTCACAGAAATTGGGACAAAAAAGGTATCCGGGGTTTAATCACCTCAAAATAAAATTAATTGTGATTATATTGTAATTTTTTTTACCAAAAACCATTTCCTTTAACAAAAAATAAATTTCCTTATCTTGATATTTAGTTGGAAAGTTCTCTGGATAATTTAGCACGGTGTTTACTCCCATTTTCTATCTTCTGATGAGCAGTGACATGATTGTTTCTAATACAGTTTTCATCCATATAAAATGTTTAAAACAAAATAATTTCAAACAATACACCAGTGGTTCTCAATTAATATAAAAGCGCGAAACACCATTCACATGATTTTTTTTACGCGGAACACTGACAAAAAAAACTTGCCCACAATGAGTGACCAATCACAAATTACTATATATCTGTCGTAAACGTAAACAATGCCTTCTTATAAGCAAAGAAAATACCACGCGCAACAATAACAAGCTGTGTAACGGCTTTCTTATTGAATTATCTTATAAAAAAATAATTGAGGTTTTTGATGATATGTATCATAAATGCAAATTTAAAGATAACATGTCAATTTTTCGCGGAACACAGGTTGAGAACCACTGCAATACACTATAAAATATTTGATAAAAATAATTTTTTTTTAATTTTAATAACATCTTTTATTATTTAACTAATAATAATTTATGCATAATTAATTTAAAATTTTTAATTGCATTTTCTTTAACAATGTTATAATAAACAGGATATTTAAACACCGGAAAATTATTATTAAATTAATTTAATTATTATAGAAAAATTCGAATATTTTCAATGGCTAAAAATTCAATAAAAGAATAAAAATATCTCAAACAACCAAACGGAATTTTAAAACAAATTGTTTAAAATTGTGAAAGTTTCGTTTTCTTGAAAATTTTTTTCTTTTTATTTGATTCTGCTTTGGCTTTCACACATCAGACTCTGAAGTAGCGGTCAGTTGAAAAAAATGAAGGGATGTTGAAAAGTCGTTAAATTGACCACTTGTCACAGTTGGAAGAGGACGTTTTAGTAGACAGCTTGAATCGCAAATCGGGTGATTTCGCATACTTTGATTCGAATGGGAAGATGAGGAATGTATTTTCATCGAATTGGCGTGCGGATAAGTTGATGTAAGTAAGAAATAGCGACTGTTATCATTGGATCCTAATACTGATTTTATCAAAATATTTCCCAGAATTTGAACAGAGCCAATGAAAGTTGATACTGTGATTATCAGTAAAACAAAAATAAAAATTAATTGATTTATTTTGTTTATTGAATCTGATTTGTAGTTTGCTTTTTCTGAAAAAATATATTAAATAAATTTTATATTCTAAAACTAATAAATTCTTTGCATCAAGCCCAAATTCATTGAAACAAATTTCCATGTATGGGAGGGGGGGGTTGAATGACATCTTTGAATTAATATTTGCCAAAAACGTATATGGTTAAAATAACTCAACAACAAAATATCTTAGTATACATTACGAAAATAAAATTTATTTAAAAAAAAATTCTTTTAAATAAAAAAAATGTAATCTATGACGAGTCATCTTATCTTGTAGCAATAAAAATATAAATATTTTTTAATAATTAAAAATACCATTCAAACATGTTTCTTGTCATCATCAGGTAGAATAGAAACAAAAACTATAAATTTTATGGAATTATTAAACAAATTATTAATCACATTAAATTGTATGGGTAAAATAGTTAATGGTTGATAATGAAGGTTTAAATCTTTTTGTAGTTTCTGAATAAATATTATTGTAGAAAATTGTAATTATAGAACTGGTGAGTTGATGTGCTATAACTAAATGAATAACAATACCAAAATCATAGAAGTTTGACGACTTCCTTGAGTGTTGTAATGAAAGAGAATTGACAATGGTCGTGTTTGGTAGGTAATTTGTATGCAAATTCATTGCTAATTGAGCTCCCACAACGATCGAAATCTTCTAATTCATCTTTATTATTGTGAATTAAAATCGGATTGATATGTTTATCAGTAAATTTAGTACAAACTCAGTTGATTCAATCGCAGTTTCAGGTAGAAAATTGGATGATAAGAGCTGATTTTCTTCGATTAATCATTCATTTAACAACCAAGATGAAAAAATAATTCCAACAAATTCATTATTTGAATAAATTTCACCGAAATAATTACTAGCGTTCCTGGTTGCTGTGGAATTCTTCATCGGCTCCCTATTCAGGTTATAAAATTCCTTTAATTCTATATTTTTGATTTCATAATATTGCAGAGGTATTTGGATACCCATAGTTTATATACATTAATAGATTCCGCTGAGGATTTATATTTTTCAGTCACGTTCTTAGTAACATCATATATTCAATCAGTTTAGTTAATTGCAAAAGGCAAATTGAAATATGTGTATAAATGTTTGAATTAGGTTGAGCCGGTTTGAATTCTGTCATAGTTTCTCATTCTATAACTCAGTGTTGTCCAAACTGTGTGCCGTGGCGGGTGCCCAGGTGTGCCGTGAATTTTTTTTTAAAAAAGTCAAAAAAATCCTGTTTTTTCAAACAACTTAATAAAAGGAAATTGAATTGTGAATATTTTAACAGTTATTTCAAATTTAAATGTTAATCAGTCAATTAAATCAAAGAAGTGGGAACGTATGGTTAACATTGATCAAGAATTAAGAGTTTGTTTGTCAAAAATTCCACCACGATTGGAACTTATTTGCTCGGAACATCAAGCACATAAATCTCATTAACTATGTTTTATGAATTTTTCATTCACTAATTTTTCTAAATTTAAAATTTTTTACATTAAATTTATTTCAAGTAAATAAGTTTTTCATTTCTTATTAAAAGATTAGTAAAAGTGCAATAAAAAATTGCAAATAAAGCAAAAAAAAAATTTAGGTGTCACGTTCTTAGTAACATCATATATTCAATCAGTTTAGTTAATTGCAAATGGCAAATTGAAATATGTGTATAAATGTTTGAATTAGGTTGAGCCGGTTTGAATTCTGTCATAGTTTCTCATTCTATAACTTTTCATTTCTTATTTCTTATTATTCATTTCTTATTAAAAGATTAGTAAAAGTGCAATAAAAAATTGCAAATAAAGCAAAAAAAAATTTAGGTGTGCCGCGAAAATTTTTAATTCAGCCAAATGTGCCGTGGCTCAAAAAAGTTTGGTCTATACTGCTATAACTTGTTATTACAGTAAAATCTTTTTTTACACGATTTTGAAATAACACGGTTCGTCAAGAAGAAATTTTAAATTTTTTTACACGTTATTTTTAATTTAACACGAATTCCAAAATTTTTTTTTAATTATTTACATGATTTTCTGCATGTAAGACCGTGTAAAAAAAGATTTTTACTTTATATATTCTACTTATGAATAGCAATCAAGCTGATATTATCGTCTAAAATCTAAGTAGTTGACATCAATACTAATTCAACATTAATTAATTATTAATTTATATAAGCATTAAATTAATTTAATTTATAAGGAGCCTGAATATTCACTCTTTTGACCTTCTGTTAACTAGTTTTATCAACCTTCACAGCCATGTTAACCCTTCTCTATTTCGTCCATTAACAAGTATGATTTCAATTTTTTAATAATTATTGAGAACCAGCAATATATGTTGATAAAATAATTGAATCAAAAATAAATATGTAAAATGATGTGAACACTTCTGTTTTGAATGTTTTTAAATAGTTTTGGCGGTAAATGTAATGCATGTGGGTTGTTGTTGTTTTTAAATGTATTAAATGGCCATATTATTAACACATCCACTACACATGGCGTAGCATATACGGCGATAGAGATTCTCTGGCCAAGATGTCGCTACACACCCTACGATGTGTGTTTGGAAAAATCATTTGACTGTTAAACTTTGTAATTTCGCTTCAAATGTTTACAAAACAATTTAGTGTGTCTCGACAAGTAAGTGTTTATCAAAATTTCAACTATTTTAGACGCAGAAGTGTTTTTTCCTCGATGAATAAAGTTGATTTTATAAACGCCCTTTCGATATATTGTGCTTTTATAAAGAATTTTTCTGGATCGTATATTTCATAAACTATGATTTTTCTTTTTTCGTGTGTAAATGTATTGCCCGAGTAGTTAATTTACTCAAATTTATAATATAAAAAAGTTTCTTTAGATTTAATTTTTTCAAGCTCTGAGAGTTTTTTAAACTTTTAGTGTTTTTCCATCAGAAATGACTGAACTGTTGTTTTGTGAGAAAAATGAAAGCGGTAGAGTAATGCGGCGAAAGTGCAGATACTGATGGAAAGTAAAATCCTTTAGAAAAGACGCTAAGTTCTATTGTAAGGATTGCCATGATCTGACTGGATTATGTTTCAGATTATTCCATAATTGTAATTAGTAAAAATATATTTCATGAACAACTCTCCAAAACAATTGCCGTGTAAATCAATGTAAATAAAAATAATTGTGAGTAAATAACAGATAGAGAATGCTATATTCAACTTCATGAAAAAATGGATTATTTTTTTAGCCCTTGACATATCTTCAAACACATTTTAAAGAAAATGAAAAGAAAGGTAAGAATTTATAAAATAAAATTATAATACGGTAATATTAAGTTCGGCTTTATGCTAGGGTATTTTATTGCTTCCTTTCTCTTTGAAGTGCAGTATATGACTAAGCACTTATTTATGGTAATATTATTAAAGATACAGGTCCAATTGCTATTGAAAATAATAATAGCAGTTTTTATTTCATTTTTTCGTATTTTTTGTTGTCGAAAATTACTTCATTTTTAGACTGGCGCGAGTATCCGAGGAATTCTATGCGCAGTGAATTTGTTAAGTTAAATAATATTATGGATCATATGTGAACATTTGTAAAGGCTGTGCCGAAATATCATGTACATGTTTTTTCTTAAAAATATTAATATAAAAATTAAGAAAAAGAATTAAGATAAAGATCAAATGTGAAAACAAAAGATAAAAAATGAAATCGTTGTGATATTTATTAATAAATTTTTTTTAAAAATATTTTAAGCACAAATTTTATTTAAATTAAACTTAATAATTATTTAAAAAAAATTATTCTGTTAAAAATTAGCACAGCCATTTTAGGAATTTTCTTTTCACTTTGATCTATTATCTGATTTAATCAGTTTGACCACTTCTAAAAGGAGAAAACACATTACAGATACCCCAATGCACTTATCAATGAATTAAAAGTGTTAAATGTCGAAAAGACAATCGAATCAAACTTACCAGAAATAATTGCAGATGCAGAATAGTTAATGGGCAGTACACTGAGGAATTGACATGGACTGATGTGCATTAGAAGGTGAGGTAAAAAATTAACATCTGATTGCGAACGGCAAATGTCGAATGAAAGAGTTGAATGAGTATTTGATCTGGCTCTGATTGATTTGATTTCCCAATTCAACTGCTGACAAACATTTTTCTAGATTTAAAAATTGTTTTTAAATCATTAAAAATAGTACTTGAAACAGAAAATTCAAAATAAATAATCTTTCATTTATTTTAAAACGATTTAGCAATCGTTCATTCACTTTATTCTTAGGATAAATCTGTGATATTTAATAATTATTTTCATAACTAAAAATGGATAATTAAAACAAAATTTTAAATTTTAGTGAAAATTTATAATTAACAAGTTAATATAATTTAACTTAATTGAATTTTAAAAAACAAAACAACCAGACAAGTCAAATTTTTTATTTTAATTTTACACATCCTAAAATATATGTTTTGTTTTTTTAATAAACATATTACAAAGTTTTTGGATTTATTTTTTTTTAAACAATTTGAGTTGAAGATTAAATTTCAAAATGCTTATTTGTTTAATAATTATTTCAATCCTAACAGACCGAAACATATAATCGCACTGAATAAATTGTCAAGATCAATCTGACGAATCCTCATTGTTATAATTTTACAGAGTTCCCGTTGTCAGTTGCAAAATTAATGATGAGATATATCTCAATAATAAAGTGTAAAAATACAGTATTAATTATTCTAGGATTCAAATAAACATAAAATGAATTTAGCAATTACATTTGATAGTCTGTAATTTATAGTGTCATAGGTATTCAGGAAACTTTAAATAGAAATATTACAAACATTATTTAGAAAAGTTAGACATTTAATTTAACAACAGATTAAGTTCTTATAAATTATAATAATTAAATTAAAATCTTTTAAATTAAAATTTTTAAAATTAGATCCCTCCAATCTTAAAGTAACAAAAGGAAAATATAAAAACAGAATATTTGACAAAATCAAATCAAATTTGGTAATATATAAATTAAATCAAAAATTAAATAAAATACTTTTAAACGATAATTAAAACAAAATATTTTAGAAATTTGAATTTATAAAAATTTAAATTTATTCCTTAGTTCCATTGAACCGTCAAAAAGTGTTATGAATTAGTAATTATTACAAAAATAAACCATATTATTTTTTGATTAAATCTAAAAAATAAAATAACATATTGACTAAGTGTCATAAGTATTGCATCAATTTATGAAATAGAAAAAATGATAACAGTAAAATTTTTAACATACAATAAATAAAAACAAACAATAATATTCTTACTCTATATTATATTTAAAATATTTGATGAGCTTTAAGCGAGATAATCAAAAATATCTTTACATTTAAAAATTGTTTTTCATTATGGTAATTTTTACTAACAATTAAATAAAGAATTTAAAATTTTATTAAAAATTATTAAAGAAAATACCGACAGAAATTTCGAATAATAGAGTGCAGATTTGTAATTTAATTTTAAATTGACAATTTGTTTTAATGCTGCAGCTTGCATAATTTGTAACATAATTATTGAAATCTTTCAATGAAAATGATTTTAAACCAATGTGTTGTTTTCCCAATAAAACTTTCATTAAAAATATTGTAAATAATAATAATATGATAATATGATTTTAGAAGTTGTAATTTTAAATAACATACGATGACAAAAAATTCTTCAGTATAGCTACAAATTGTCGATATGGAGTTTAAGAAGCTACATTTTTTATACTAGATCAATGGAGAATTACACTTAATTTATTTTTCGTTCATATTTAAATTTTAATGATAAGATTTTTTAAACAAATTTTAATGCATTCAAACATATTTCATAAAATTACAATTACATTTATTATTAATTTAATTTTAAATAAACTTCATAAATTTTATGAACGTCATTCTTCTAAATTTTTCTCAATCAACATATTGTTTGAATAAAATTCCCAAAAAATAATTTTATCATATATATCAGATTTTCTCTTTGGTAGTTTAAGTGTTAAGTAACTCAATACAACAAGGATTGAACGAAATGATGATGCGACGGGCCAAAAGAATCGAATTTTTACTTAGTATTCACAAGTAACAAATAAGCTTGAAACCTTAGTTGAATTTATACAAAAGATGATATAAGTTTTCAGCTATATCAAATGTATTTAAATTGTTGGGTTTTTTTTGAAGTCGATTCTCTCTCTGACTCCTCGCGTTCTTATTCAGCCAATTAACTCAAACCCAATACAGAATAATTTTTATTTAATCTTTATCACACTTACACTTTGTCACGATTTTCACCTTTCTCTCTTCGACCAAATGGCGGCTTGTTCACTTCTGAGGTCTCTTTTTATACTGTTCATGAGAGGCCAATTATCTAGAAAATTGCGCTAAATAATCCCCCCGGTAATCCTAAATCAATATTTTTGGGTTTCTAATTTTGTTAACCCGTGATTAGAACTCAAAATATTCCTCTTTTTATCTCACTTCTTGGGTCTCACTGCGCATCGAGTTTCCTATGGCGCTCTGGTTTCCCATTGGCTCGGTTATCCATTATCGATTAATTTTAATTAATTTGTTTTTTCGAATTAACTTTTCCTGTGAACACCTTATTAAATTTTTAATATAATTTCTGAACTCGTCTATCAATTTGGGTTTCAACCATACCCGATACCCAATATTGATTTTTGACTTTTAGTAAATTTTAATTAATTTTCCACTTTTATTGCCTTTACCCATTTTTGTTATGCTTTCCTTATATATATGAATTTTTGGTTTTTGCGCTAACCCCCACAATACGTCAAAGTGGTTTCTCGAATTGATCAAAAGTCACTTGTTTCAAACTTAAAAAGGTGTCATGTATATTTTGAATGGCACCAAATAAACTTGAAACTTATATTCCATTTAAAAATGCATAAAAAACACAATATGATTTAACCTAAATAAGTCTATCTTAAGCAAAAATTTAGTTTCATTTAATTTTATAAATCCTTTACAAAACAATTAAACTTTATAGACATCATTTTAATCGATTAAACTTTAAAAAATCACCAAATAAATGAAAATTTAACAAAATTTATTTTTATTTCCTAAATAGTTTATATTTCAATTGTTTTAAATGTCATCACAAATATTACTAAATAAAAAAAATACGAAATGAAATAGAATTTAATCTTAAACTACGACAATTTGTATTATTATATATTATATTTGTAATAAAATTTTCATTGAAATTTATTTTTCGTACAGTAGACATTTTTTTCAACTATTTCACTAAATATTTTTCAAGGAATAAAATATAAATAATTAGGCAATACCTTGCACGAAACGAGAAATTATTATTCGTAGATAAATTTTGACAATAAAATGCAATGAACACAAAGAGAGAATATTTTAATTGCATAATACTTATGTCATCGAAATTCTTTGTCCATTAATAAAGTTTTAACATGATTCAAACTACTAAATTTACTTTATATTTGTGAGTAATACCAAAAATTATTTTAAATTATTTGAATAATTTTATTTTTGATTTTCAAGTTAGAATAAATTTATAAGATGAACATTTGTAAAAATGCTGCATAAAGTTTTAAAAAAACCGCTTCTTCTGGTATTAATGCACTTTTTTCCTTTTCATGAGTAAGTCGTCAATTGTTTTTATATAAAATTCGTTCTTTCATGATTGACTCATTAAAATTTTTTTTAATTTTCTAAAGATAAAAAATTATTTTATATTTAAAAAAATATGTTATTTTATTCTTTTAAAATCTTTTTACACTTTGTATCTTTACTAGATTTTTTTGAATTTTCATCACTATTTTACGCTATTAACCTATATTTTAATGAAATGAAGTCATCATCTTCAATTACGTTAATTTTATCATTTAATGCAATTGTTATTCGAGTAGAATAATGTCATTCTTTACATCACCAAACTAAAAATTACCTTTTCCGCTTTGTAAAAATCATATGATAAATCAAACTAGTTATACTTTTTAATGTGTAAGGAAATTATTTTACAATTGCACTGAGATTAAATTGGAATTCTGTGGAATCTTACACATTGTGCCATACATAAGCACCAACAAAATATGTTATTTTAAGAAATAAATGTTTGAAAATAGGTAAACAATTTTACATCAATCATACAGAATAGTTATGGACAAAATATCATAAAACTGATTTACAAATTTGGAATAAAGCTGACAATTTTCGTTTTAAATTAAGGTAGAATGGCATTTAATAAATAAAAAATTAATTTAATAAAAAAATAAAGATTCTATAAATATTTGATGAATAAATCGGAAATGAGCGATTACTGATACAATAAATCAGTGTTGTCCAAACTTTTTTGAGCCACGGCACACTTGACTGAATTAAAAACTTTCGCGACACACCTAAATTTTTTTTTGCTTTATTTGCAATTTTTTATTGCACTTTTACTAATCTTTTAATAAGAAATGAAAAACTTATAAACTAAAAATATTATTATTTAATATTTAAGATTCTAAATAAACATAATTGAGCTGCTTACGTATTTTAGATAGACAATATTTCTAGTAAGAAATAAATATGATTGTAAACAAATAAATTTCGCACTTAATTGACTGATTAACATTTAAATTTGAAATAACTGTTAAAATATCCACAATTCAATTTCCTTTTATTAAGTTGTTTGGAAAAACAGGGTTTTTTTGACTTTTTTTTAAAAAAATTTCACGCCACACCTGGGCACCCGCCACGGCACACAGTTTGGACAACACTGCAATAAATATAAGAAAAGTAATTCTACAAGATTAAAACAAAAAAAAAATCAAATTATTCAATTAATTAAAAATTGTTGCTATGATTATAAATCATTGATTTTAGGTAGAGAAAAAGCATTCTTTGAAAAAAAACAACAAATTAAATCAAGTAGCCAATTATCACAAATAGCAGCTCAGTTGGGAAACTTTATTTATATTTAGGAAGGTACATCTTCAACAAATAAAAATTGTCACTTTGATCAAAAAAAGAAAGAAATCAGAAATTTAAAATCAATTGAAACAAAATGAAAAAAAGTAGTAGTAGACTACAACATGGGCATAATTCGATTTGTTTTAATAAATTAAAAATGCTTGGAATCGCAACCTCGTGAATTTGAGTTAAAATATGTAAAACAAGACATTAAGCAAATCAAAGTAATAAGAAAACATGTATAATGAAATAGAGAAATCAAAAATTTTCAGTTTAATCACGTCAAACCTTTGAAGAGAGAAGATTATTAAAGGAATAGAAATAAGAATAAAAGAAACCTATCAAGTGCATATTTTACTTATTCTTGCTCGCAATAACACAATACCAACATGATTGCAAAAAGTAGCCATGAATTCAATATCTTAATCAACATAGTTGAGTTTAAGGTAAAGGACCAATAAAGACTTATTAATGCTGTAGTTTGTCCACGCGGAACCATAACAGTAGTTTAATTTAAAAATACAATTCACCAAGTTGAACATATAAACAGTATCCATTCTTGAAAAGTGTGCTATGTAAAAAAAAATTCAATAATGCTGAACCTTGGAAAGTGATTAATGAAAATGTTTCCCTATTGGAAATTTAAAACCTAACGTATTTTTTAAGAAAATCATTATTAATAATAATATGGCAATTATTTTTTATTTTTTGCCCTTATTTAAACAATTTAAATTCGTACTAAATAACATGACTAATAAAATAAATTTCATATTTTGCAAATTTTAACCTAAAATAAAACACATTAGATCCAATAAAAAATTAAATATTAAAATTACATTTCATTGATATTACACGGACAGTCCTGCTTTGATTTGCGAAAGGAAGAAATATTCTACTTTAATCATGTTTTTTTAAATTTTTTTGTAGAGTTCAACCAATAAAATTAATTGAAATAATTGTAATAATTCACTTAATTTATCAAATGAAAAGTCAGATTTGGAATATAACTTGGAAACTTTAAAAATGTTTTTTTTAAACTAAAACCTCCTTATTTACAATAATCTTACTTTTTACTTTTAATTCGACTTTCGGAAACATGTATAATAAAATTCATAGTTATCTAAAATGTCTAAAAATATGTTGAACTTGCTAAAACCCGTAAAAAATCAGGAAGATCAAATTCAAAAAAATTCAATAACTTGGATTCATTAATTCTACTGATTTCAACAATTTTAGAATATTTTTCATTTATTTTCATTTTGACAACAGATCAAATACTTTTCATTATTATAACCTTTTAATAAACACTTGATAACGACAAAGCTGACAATATATGTTGAGTATAATAATAAAAATAATTGATATTTTGTCAAAATGAAAATAGTTGTAACAATCAAATCAATAATAATTAATTATAATATACTATTTACAATAATAAGTAAAACCGAAAATATTATAGTAATTCTTAGTTTTGATATTTTAAGATAAAAGTGTTAATATAATAAAAACTTATTTGATTAAATTCGGGAAAATTAATGAAATTTTTAATTGTTTTTATTTCATCACAACTAAGAACTTACTGATTAACCTGATAACTTGATCCTATTTTTCATTAAGGTTTTTTATATATTACATTTTTTTTAAAAAGAAAACTAATTAAAGTTGAGTCAGTAAAAAATAAGCCTTCTGACTATATAATATCTCAAAATTATTTAAACTTTTTAATAATAAAACATTTCAAGAAAATTCAAGAAAATTAAATTAAAAATAAATTTTAAATTGTTTCCTTTAAGTTGACAAATTACTTTTGAAAATTAATTTTTATTGATGCATCGTCAAATATATCTATCTTTTTTCTCAGTCTACCTTCAATCATAAATCTTTTCAATTTTTCTACTTAAACCTTTTGTTTTCAATTTTCTCTTTAAATGTAAAGAAAAAAATTACAAATAAGAAAAAAGAAGCTGGTTTTGTTTGAAAAATAGAAAGCAAATTTAAAAAGCAGTCAAATTATTTTTACAAATTTATTTTCATTGAAATTTCTTTCCTATTTTAAATTGTTGAATTTTAAAATTATTTTAACAATGATTTAGTGAAAAAAGTAATTTATGTCTCATAATTTACTCTGAAAAACTAGAATCTTAACATATTTTTTAAAATATAATTTTATTCTGTTTTTTGCATATTTTCTTTAAACATATCATTTCATAAATATTTTTGTCATTTAGAAACACGAATCAACTAATTGATTTAATTAAATTGTAACTTTAGTTTAAGGTAATATTTCAAAAAATTTATTTTTAATTAATTAAATTAAATTAAATTACATTGGATTAAGTAGAATTGGACAATTAATTTAAAAACTTTAAAAACAAGGACTGAAAACAGACTAAAATACTTTATGATGTTTAATACTTTGTATTTGATTAATATTATTAATATTTTCTTAAAATAATTTTTAAGTTATCATTTTGTTGGGTTATTAAATAATTTTTACAGGAAAAATATTGTAAGCTGACTCCACTGGCTCTCTTATTATATAATAACAGGACTCAAAACAAATAATTTTCAGTTGTGTAATAATAAAAATAATTAAAATTAGAGACATTTTTATTTTTTGTATAACTTATTTGTGAAAATTTTAGTTAATATCAGAAAGATTCTGTTTCATTTTCTCTCAAAACGGAAGAGTCCTAACCTCTTTAAAGATCCTTGCTTAAAGAATATTTTATTAAAATAAAAATTTACAGTTTATTTCGTCTTCTGCTCATAATTGCGTCGGTTACCATTAATCTTTACACAGAGTTGCATATAAGATTGCATCATTTGCAGTTTGTTTCATGATTTAAGAATAATTATCAAATGTTTTTATTTTTTAAAATAGGAAAATGAAATTTAATAAAGAATTTAAAGAAAACTGTTCTAGAAAACAATGAAAATTATAATGGCAACTTTACTTTTTTACATTTCGAGTGTAATTTTTTGCCATTAATAAACAATTACAATTTTAATTCAATCAATTACCTTTTATTTAAACAAAAATGAATAAGTAATTTTATTTTATTTTTTTCACAACCGGAATTTTGAAAATAGACATAATAATAAATAATGCAAGAAATATATCAAACTTAAATATTTGAATTGAAGAAAATCAGAAGAGTTCTGGGAAAATTAAACTTTTACAAATCGGAAATCAAGTTGAGAATTTTTATTTTTATATTTCAATAAGATACAAAATTTTTAAAACTATATTCATAATTGTTAACACAAAATTCATATATAATTTATAATTATTAAAAGATAATTTTTTTATATAATTGAAATCTTAAATAACATTTTAAATTAATATTCAAAATTTAATTAATTATTTAATTAAAAATTAGAATCAAAGTCATAAATTTTAAAAACAAATTTAAACCTTGATAAAGGATTAAACATATTTAATATTTTGTAGGAATTGTAATAAATAAAAAAAATTAAATCTTTATTTTTAATTTAATTATTCTTTTGTTTATAATATCCGAAATGTACTTCAAATTTCTCGGGAAATCTTTATTTAAGGAATAAAAAGTTTTAATTTTCAGACTTCTTTTTCTCTGATGTAAAAATAATTTAAATAATGCTCTAAATTTTCTTTTAAAAATAAGAAGAAACATGATATAATTAAAGAAAGATTAATTCATTTATTTCAAACAAAGCCTTTAATGTCTGCTCAATTATTTCTTCAATTGAAAGTTTATGAAATATTTTTATTTTATAAATGACATTTTAGTTTTATAAATAGAGTTCTCCATATTTCCAGAGTGATAAACATTTTCACATCATTTACTGCCTTTTCTCAAAGTCACGCTTCAGTTTCATTGTCTTGCAGATATCAAACTTTTTAGATATGTTAGTTTGTTATTATTTTTTATTTTTAATAAGTAATTTATTATTTATAATTTAGTAGTGAAATTAAATTTATAGGAAAAATTTTATTTTATAATAAAATTGGCGGAGCTTGAAACAAGGAAGTAAAAATTGCTGCATTAGATAATTTGAGTGGGGATATTTTATTGCAAATAATTAACAAATTTATACGACTTGAAGTATACAATTTATGAATAAAGTGATATAAATAAATAGATTTATAGTCCTTCCTTAAGTCTATCCATTGTACATTTTCCTTTGTGAATAGCAAGAGGTACAGCTTTTCTTCCATTAGCCCAAACTGGCGCAATTACTGTTATTCGCATGGAAGAAAACCCTGTTGATTTCAATTTTACGTGTCTCCGTCCTTTTGAATCAACTGTATGGTCCTACTATTTTCGAAATAAACATCATCCATTAACAATGTTTTCGACAAGTCAACATTAGAGATCGTAGCTCTTAAAATACCCATATAATTAATGGGACGTATAATCTGATAAATTCGTAAAGTTGGTTGTTCTTCTAAGCAACAATCGCTTTCTTTTCATGAAACCGTCAATCCAACGGCCTGAAGCTTTGATGTCAATATTACTTTGTTCTCCTAATGTAATAGCTCGATCGGATATGAAAGTTCGAGTAACTTTTATTTTCATTATTCTTAATTAAATAATTTCATCAAAAATTGATTCTTCAACAGATCCCAGCAAAGGCTTTCTTCCGCCTCCAGACGCTCTATTCATCGATGCAGATTGTGCTCTAATTGCTTCTTTGTTCTTATACCACTGCTGAAACATAAATTGACTATACGAGCAACTATCTTTGTCGCCGAAAAAGTTTTTTGCCTTATAACATGAATTTCCAAGCTGCATATATGAAATAACTTCTTTCTTAAATGCAATTGTAAATATTATTTTTTTCATTGGGGTGATTTATAAGAAAAATTTATTATAGAAATTGTATTATTGATATAAAAGAATTTTAAAAAATCATTAAATATTAATGGTCATACTATTTATTAGCATGAGATTTTAAAAACAGAAATGATCATATTATAAGGAATAGACATATTATATGGAGTTACCATTTAGTTTTTGTTGAAATATTCAATCAATAATCACTAAATTTAAGATTATTTTATCATTTAATATAAATAAAGGTAAAGGGGATATTATTTATAAAAGTGATATTATTTGTAATTATAAAGAAATATTTTATTTTTATCTTAGAGATGAATTTTAATTCTATCCCAAGTGAGGGATAGAATTAATTCTATCCTAAGCTTCAAAAATCGGAAATATCACTTTCAGGAAACAATGGCTATCATCAACAAATGCCTACTGAAGAAATTGTTTTAAGAAGATTCAGATGTTTGAATCAGCAAATAAAAGATAAGAAGAAAAGGATAAACGTCTTAGCCGTTGAGTGTGTGGAATTAAGCTTTCTAACATTAGCATGATTCACAATAGTAAAGAAGCTTCAGGCATAAGTTGATAAAAGTGACAAAAATCTAAAACGTTCGCTGAAGAATTGTGATTTCTCCGTTATTTTTAACATAACGTCAACTAAAGGCACTTGGCTATGCAAAGAAGATAAAGACTTTATGACCTACAATTAAAATCAAAGGGCAAAATAGAATTTTGTACCAACCACATTGACAATTCGAAAATACATCCCTCCAAGAGGAATATTTGCAATGATGGCATGTCCTGTGTCCGAATAGTCTAGTTCTAATAAAGATGAGGCTTTGGACATTTTTTCTCATTAGATTTTGAGTAGTAACTAAAATAAATTGTGGGGGATAAATACTAGCCCGCCAGATATAGATCAAGGTCCTGAAAATATTGGTCGTAATCGTAGGTAATCGGTTACAATGGTAATTAAGCATGTCAATTATAAAATAATGTAGATCATATATAAAATAATATATGTCACATATTAAATTATATGTGGAATACAAATTAAAAAGTCTATTTAAGAACATTCTAAAGTTATTTAAATACCCCAAAAACATTTTTTTTAAAATTAAATAGGTCTCAGTAATGAAAATTTTACTTAATTTTTTCAGGAGGCATATCTGACTCAAGAATTCCTTGATTTTGTAAAGCACTTACGTCCCTTAACATCAGACTGGATAAGTTTTTGAAAATTCAAATACGGGTAAATTAAAAATCTATTCATGTTATGAGTTCGAGTATTTATCTCTATTGAATCGGATACTATTATATAATAATGAATAAGCAATATGAGACAAAGTTCAAACATACAACAACACACCCACACACTTATAAAGATTGTTTAATTTCATTATTAGATTAATTAAACAAATAATGCTTCAAAATAAGAATAATAACCCCCGAGGAATTAAATAATTGAAATTTTATTAGTAAATATTTAATTTTAGATATTTCATTATTCCTTTCAGCTGTCAATTAAATAATACTGAATTTATTTAATCTAGCAACGGTAAATTATGAATAATAAAAAAAAGCTTTCTGAAACAATTAACAATTAATTTTTTAAATATATGCAAGTTCATTCTTATTTCCCAAATTATGTTGGCTATCTAATAAAATGAAGTCTATTTGAATCTTAAGTCAATCAACTAGTAATATTGCGTTCCCAAATTGCCACTCCCAAATGACCGTAAAAAATTATAAATTATACAGAAAAGTTTCTTTGGAAAAAAATGTAAATTATAGTTGGATGCATAATTTATATTTAATGAGAAATATTTATTTCACAAAAGTCTGATTACAATATGATAAAGGAAAATGAGAAAAAAACTTTGTTCAAAAACTATGTCATATAAAAGATTATGTCAACAACAGTTGTGTCCTGCAAATTACTTAAAAAAATCTAAGAAAAATTATGGCCTACGAACATTAAGAAATTAAAAAAAATATTTTTATCAAATGTCATACTCACTTTACAATAATCATCAAAATTTAAAAACCGAACTTTTAAATTTAGCAAATTAAATTAAGCCACGAAAAATCTAAGAATGTATTTGTTATATATTTGTTAATATACTTCAATAAAACGATATTATCCTGACCAATATTATATTATTTCATACAATTTATTTGATGAAAACTTAACTGATGTTAAATATATTATTTTAAAAAAAATATATATATTTATTTAAAAAAACATTTGTGTATACTAAAAATTAAAACTATTTCAAAAGTAGATAATAAAATGAATTAATGTTGTGTCCTTAAAACAAGAAAATTGTCTACTTAGTTATATATAGCTTGACTTAAAAGAAAATATATAAAACATTCCTATTATTTATAAAATTTGTCTATTTCTTAAATTTATAAATAAAATCCCTGAAATAATTTGTAAAGTGATATTAAAAAACTGAGAAAAATTATTTTCCTTATATTATCATTTCTAAATTTTTATTGACAGATTGATAATTTAAACAACCAATATGAAATATGAAAGTAGATTTTATTATCTATTTTTTTATTTAATTTATATTTTTCAAAATTCAGTCATTTCAATTAAAACATTATCAAGAAATTTATGAATAATTTTGTTGATTATAAATTATAAATTTGATTCATAAAACTAAACAATAAATTTAAATTAAAACAAAATATATAAAATGATTTTTGTTATTGCTCATGTATAATTTCTGCTTGAAAAATCTTTCAGCCACGCAATCAAAGAAAAATGAAAACATTTTAAATGCAAGAAATTAATGGAAATTGGGAAATTTTGTTTTAATGTTATTTTCTCAAAATTCTCTTAAATAAGATTAAAATTAAATTTAATGGATGTTAACAACTTATTTTAAATTTAGGTGTTATGACAAACTTTTAATTTCAAAGCAACGAATAATTTAATTAATTTAATTATAATTTAAATAATGAATAAATGTTGACACATTTATAAATAAAAAGAAGGAAGATGTAACTTATTTCAAAATAAAATATAATCCAATCCTTATCTTATATCATCTCTCAAAATTCTCTCTTAATCGTTTATAAACAATAAAACAATGACGTAATATTTATCAAACAGGATTGCATTTCAATCAAAATTGGTTTGAATAATACTTTCCTTCAATAATTCTTCAACTTACAACATAAAACCTTAAAATCTTTTAAATTTGATTTTTTCATCGCATCACATGTGTAACTTTAAGGAATAATAATAATATTTAATTTTCACTCTTAGTTTGGTAAATTATTCCACTGCAGTGATACCGTAATATATATACTGCTTTCACTTGAAAAAGACAGTGCTGAAAATTTGTGAGTATCAAAAGACATCGATATATTACTGATTTATAGTCTTCAAGCTCTCTTTTTACTAAATTCAATGGAAAAATAATCAGTGGTGAAATTGGAAAAGAAATTCATTATAATATATATATATATATATATATATATAAGAACTTTTTTTCAATTTTCACCTCTGATTTCTTTTTAATTAACATTTAATTTATTAGAAAATTGACTATGAATCAGTAAAGATATCGGTTTTTTATATAATGCCAATTGAAAAAAAATCAGAAGTGAAATTCGAAATTTCTTTTAATATATAATAAACAAAATTTAATTAAAAAATAAATTTCATAAATTTTCTAAGAAATTCTAATATTTGAACTGTCAGATACTGTAAGTCAATAGATTTTAGTGCATATGGAATTTATAAGGAAATTTTGTCTGGATATCTCAAATGAAATTGTAGTTAAATTGAATATAAAAATTACTTATGACATTAGATAATTTTTATATACTACTGACAAAATATTTTTTTGTAATATTTTAAAATTTTATAATTATTACTATTAATTATTATTATTATTATTATTATTATTATTATTATTATTATTATTATTATTATTATTATTATTATTATTATTATTATTATTATTATTATTATTATTATTATTATTATTATTATTATTATTATTATTATTATTATTATTATTATTATTATTATTATTATTATTATTATTATTATTATTATTATTATTATTATTATTATTATTATTATTATTATTATTATTATATATCTAACCTGGTTATATGAAAGGTGATAAGAACTGTTGATAATTAAGCTACTCATATTCATGTTGTGAATTTTCGAATTTGTAAGCGCATAATTGTTGATATAGTCGCTAAACTTTCTTGATAATAAGTTAATAAGCCATTGAGATTTTTGAAGGACTTCAAGGTTTTGTTTATAAACATCGGGATTATAATGTCTGATATACCAATAATTAGTGACGACTACAAAAGTTAAGAGGGCAACGAGCAAAACGAACACAATTGTTACAGCGATGAAATGCATTTGGCCAAAACTCTGAAAATATTTTCGTGATTTGAAACAGGAACTGTAACTAGATGGATTTTGATTGATAATAGACCAGTCTGGGAATCGGTTTTGACTGATTATTCTTAATGATAATTCACTGAATGGCAGCAATCCGTAATGAGATTGATTTGGAAATTTGATTTTGTCGTCTTGATTGCGTTTCACGTTTTCAGCTGGTATCTGAATGGAATCGTTCATAAGAAAAAAAAACAATTTTATGAATGATTTATTTTTTTAATCAAATTTGAAATATGTATGATTTGATAAACTTTTCTATCATAATTAAAATACGATGAATTTATTATTTTCTTTTTATCTAAAATTAAATTTCAAATATCTACAATTTGCTAATTCTAGTACAATTAAAACAAGATATACAGATAAAGAGATTAATTTTTAACGTGATTCTTTATTTTTATATTTTAAATTTTATTTTATTATGTTTTTAGAATTTGAATTAATTTTTTTATAACAATGGGTAAAAATATTTTTTATATTTTTAAGTTCTAACTGCTTTCAGAAAAATAATAATTTTTGAAAATTTTTATTTCTTTTAAATTATAAAACCGGTCGAAACAACATTTTTATTAATTATGCAATAGTGTATAACATTTTTCAAATCATTATCCGAGGAGCTTAAAGGAATATAATATTAATTACAAATATATTGTATCGCGTTTCAGATTATGTTAAAGGCATATCAACCATCTCCGTCAAGGATATTAAGATTATGTTCTTTAAGGGGTTTGAGTGACCAAACTTTCTGATAATAAGCAAGAAGAGATGAGATTCATTAAAGGTTGGCTAGTCGAGAATTCTTTCAGTTATCCATATCTCTCAAATATAATTTTATATGAGTTCAATCATAAAATCACGTAGCCCACTGATTTTACTAGTTCTAAGCACGAAATTAAATTAGTTTTTTTTGATTAAAAATGAATAAATTATGTTGAGGCGAAGCATTTGTACGACATGTATAAAACCCATTTTTATATAGTTTGTGACTTTTTGATAAACATGAATATTTACACATGAAATAAATTTGATATTAAACTAGAAGATTATTTAATAGAGAAATACTAAATAAAATATTGAGTGTTTAAAACCTCATATATACAGATGAAAGCATTTTATGGTGTTAGTGTGGATTTGGAAAGGATTAATCATGCATGTTTTTATATAATTCAACAATTCTAGAGCTATCAGAAATTAAATTAAAATGATTTAAAAATACTTTGCTGATTTAGGAAAAGTACAAGAATGATTAAAAATACTTCTGTAATGTGTTTGGTGAAGCATGATCAAACGTTATTAGCAGAAAATAAAACATAGTAATGGGACCTGAGAATTCCATTTGTCATATCTAATACCAATAGTCTTTTCACACTTGTATGCTAGACTTATAAAAGAATTAGTGTAATTATTCGTAGAAATGCAACTATAATTGCTAATTGTAATGAAAAATCTTTTACGATTAGTGACCTAGACGCTGAATCGGATTTCAATTTAATCATAATGCTTAATATGAAAAAAATATTAATAAGGCTCTTTTAGAACTTCATCGGATACAGTTTGTTCCAAATCAACTAAAATATTTCTAAGAACTTACTGATTTTATAAGATATTTAAATGCTGTACTTTTATCATTAGCCAAATTTAATTTTAGTATCCTAATATTCCAATTCATTCAATATTTAAAACAATTTTTTGTTTTAAACATTTAAACATTTATTTATTTATTATTTTATGAGTATAAACCTCTATTTAGAATAATAAAAACTTCTAACTTTGATACATATTTATGATAACAATAAAAAATTTTTAAAGTGAAAACATTTTAAAAATATACTTTTATTAGTTAACAAATTAATTCAAGTATTAAACGGGTTAGTTAGCATTGAATTTTTAAATTGTTATCATATTCTTTTCTTTCATTACTAATCATTCACATAGTAAAACAAGTTTTCAATTTCTATTATACATTTATGATTTACCAAATATTATTTATGGTCTTTAAAAATGTCTAAAATCAGTTAAAATACACTTGATAAAAGAAAATGTGATTAAATCCGAAAAGCCTTAATTCGAAAATATTTTGAAATTACATATATAATTTCTTTATCTTTTATTTGTTCTAATTTACCATTTTATTTATCATCATATTTTTTCATACTATAGAGCAGAGTTTCTCAAACGTTTTTATTTAGTGACCCCATAAAGCCTAGCAAATATTCTGGCGATTCTAAGTATAGATATAAAAAAGATGAAAATAATAATATAATATAAAATATTTATTATATTCAAAAAATATTTTATTTTAAAGCCAACCTAATGTTTTTTTGGTTACAATCTTCAGTTTTGTTGAAATTTCTGCAACCCTAATTGGAGTCGCGACCCACACTTTAAGCAATGTGTTATATAGAAAAAAATATATAGATCCCAAAAAATGAAAATAATGTATTCGCTAATTAACATCAATCCGATTTGTAATATATTTATTTATAAGTAATAAATATTTATAAATAAAAATAAAAGTAACAATGCAAAAATTTTATAAATTGAAAAACAAGTATTTTATATATTAGAAAATTAAAATTAAAACAGCAAATTTTATGGAAAAATAATTACATATCCAAATGTCTAAATTGCTAAAACACCACATAGACACTGTTGAAAATATTTCAGTTAATTGAAACATAACATGTGAAACACATCGGGAAATTTCGTGAAATGTCAGCATCATTTTCAAGGGAATCGCTAACGATAAAAACTTTTGTGGGAATACGATAAAATATTTGATATGCCAAGATAAAATGATAATTTCTTTTACTATTGGTTCCACCAGAAATAAACAAAAATATATTTTATTCAAACATTTCATTCTAAATTATAAATGAATCATATTAATGAAATAAATTTAAAACCTGTGCAAAATAAATTTATCCAAAATATTTAGATAAATTTTACTACACTGTAAAATATTATAATTATAATTATAAATTTTCGGAAATTAAACCCACAACAAGTTTCAATGAATATTTCTTTTACTGTGTCATAACTAAGATGAAATGAAATAATGAAATGAATGTCTTGTATCACTCAGTTGTTCATTATTAGACCATTTAGAACTATATCAATGACAACTAAAATTACATTATTGTTGAGGTCTCGATGAAATATTTTGATATTCTTAACGTTGCACTGGTGTTATCTATTTATATATGGTAATATAAAAGACTATTATTTAATAAAGATTACTAATCAAAATTTCGATTCTTCCACAATAATTCCAAAATGTGGTGTGTGCTATGTATTTTAATTGTTGTCTAGTGGTTACTGTGTTGCGTGCGAAATTTGAACGTTTAGAAGGATTTACATTTTTAACTCAAAAAAGCTTAGGTTAAATTTTTTGGCGATGAATTATGATTTTTTGTCGATATTTTTACTATTTTTTATGCAGTTATTATAAAGGGAAAATATGTTAATAAAATTTTTCCAGTTGATATTAAAATTATTATGTTCTAATATATTGTCATATACATTATTTATTTTACTGTCCTGGTTGACTGTTAATATTTAAATTCTTATACTATTATTTTTCTTTTGAGAATCAGCAGCTAAATTATTAAATTATTATGATTGCAGAGAAAACAGCTGTTACTAAAACGTTTAGAAAAATAAATTATTAAAATATTTTTCCCAAATAGGTAAAATTTAAAATGTGTATTATCTATTATGTGTACACTGTACATCTATTAAATACATGAAGTTCAATAAATAAGATATGTACAAGATAGTCAATTAGGATAGATCATAAAATATACATAAAATATACATAAAGTCAAGTTTAATAAATAAGATAATGAAGTCAGATAGAGGTCAATGAATAAAATATTTAAATCTGCACAAGATAGTCAATTGGAATAAGATAATTGTTTGTTGAAATGTTATGAAAGTATTTGATTTTCTTGGGATTATTTCAACTCTTCTGCACATATATTTACTCTGTAGCTTATTAGCCCTGTTCTATAATATTTTTTTCAGGACAAAGTTTTCAATGACCCGTCCTCCGTCATCTAAACAGTAAAATTTGGAGGATTTGGAATTTAAAGGTCATTTTTCAGTGCAGGTTATTCATGGTTGTCAAATATTTGAGGTTTGACGTTGTTATTTTCAGGAGATTATTCTTCATAATTATTCTTATAACATGTTCAATTTGAAGAGTTATATTATATTTGACACAAGATTTGTCTCTTATTTTTTCACCCTATATAAATAAAATAGAAGCATTTATTGACTAATTACAATTCGCTTGCAAAATTCTTCACAAAATTATACACTTCAATGTTGATTACTCAATTACTGAATATAATTTTATAATAATATAATTTTATAATAAAATTTTATATTCAAAATTAGCTGTATTTTTTTTTAATTTTGTTTTCTCAATAACCTCTAATTCTTATCTAAATCGTTTCATAAAAAATAAATAATTTTCTTTGTTAATTCATTAATAAAAGAATATTATAAAAAATTATTATTGAGAGATAATTAGAGTGTAAAAATTCAACCGCAAAATATCAACATGATATATTTTCGTGAAATATCAAAATTATGCATAAATTTATAATGTGTTTTTTTGCTCAATAAAATTTGATTTTCCAAAACAAAAATTATAAAAATTCAATTTTAGTTACTACTAAAAATCTAATGGAAAAAAAAATCTACCGTTTATTATGACATTTGAAATTTCAAAGGAATAAATTCATTGACTATTTCAGTCAAAATTATTTTTCGCTGTCAAATCATTTTATCATGCCAACTCATTTAAATATTGACTAAATTTTTTTTCATTGAAAATAAAATAAAAGAAAATTTTGAAAATTTTATGATGATTCTTTTGAAAAAACTTTTACCATTTGCTGGGAGAAGTTTAAATTAAATTTAAGGAGATTTTGATTGAATTACATGGAAAATATTCAAATAGCAGATCTTTTTTGAATAGAATGTTTAATTAATATTTTTATTATATAATTGAAATTTACATATTAGTGCTGTGATTTTCAACAGTTTGTTTTACATAACTAGTTATTTATTCTTAGTAAATTAATTCCAAATAACACTTTTAAACAAATATAGACAATTTTTTGTTACATTATGTGTGTTTTAATGATGATAATTTGGTGTTACCGTATTAAAATTTTAATAATTTATACCACTGATTGGAATTGTACAATGTATATTTTTTTCTATTTTCATTAAATATACTTCACTCAAATAATAAGTCATAACATAGGTAATGTGAATATTTTTTATAAAAATACTTAAACATTATTTGTCAGTAATATATTTTCAATTATTTTCTCAAATTCGTTTTTCAAAATTGTTTTAGATTAGTCTGGCGCAAAAGTCATATCGATGTTTAACATTATTATATACTATTATATTTTTCACTTCTTTTTACATTTTTAATTTAAAAATAAAATTCATCTAAATCGTGAAAAATGAAGAAGCAAAGCATCAAACGTAAAATATTGAGCGAG
The DNA here is from genome assembly GCA_959609185.1 of Schmidtea polychroa. Taxonomy (NCBI): domain Eukaryota; kingdom Metazoa; phylum Platyhelminthes; order Tricladida; family Dugesiidae; genus Schmidtea; species Schmidtea polychroa. The sequence goes on from CAUHTR010007884.1 coordinate 31,295, forward strand.
AAATTGTATAGAACAAACTTTGGAAATTTTAATACTTTACAAATGCTTTTCCATTTAGACATTAAAACAGAAATCGAATTAAAAAATTAGATGTCATCTGTATTGAAGATTTAATTTATGAAAAATAGCTCTTTGGATTATATTCTCTTTGGAACACATTCATTATTTTAAATTAAATAACCCATTAAAAAGATTCAGAACAGTCAATTCTGTATTCAAGCAAAAAAAAAACGTTTTCCAAATATTTGTTTAAAGAAAATGCATTAATTTGATAAAGATCGTTTTCACGTATGTCTTATTTTGCAAATCTCTTATTCTAAGGTAAATTATTTTATAATAAATTAATTCAATAAAAACGCATAATTCATTTAAACAAAAGCTTTCAAACTGGCATTAAATGTAAATTTTTTAATTGCTTTAACTTTCTGAAATAAACGCTAATTTATCAGTCAAATTACATTCGATATTATATGTAGTATGCATTTT
>CAUHTR010007884.1:31880-59185 GCA_959609185.1 Schmidtea polychroa
TATGTAGTATGCATTTTTATTGAAATAATATAATAATTTAATAATATAATAATTTATTTTATAATATGAATGTAAGTGATTTATATACAGCTTTATTTTTAAGTTATTTTTATATTGATTTGCGTAATCATATATGTTTCATCACACATAAATAAAGACATACAGAAGTATAAAGTTCATTTTTGTGTTGAAGGTTTCCGTTCTTCAGAAATTCTTTATTTATTTGGAATGAAATTGTCTGGTTTCATTTGTCGCTTTCGTTTTCTCTCGTTAATCAAATGCTAGAAGCAGGAGATCGTATTCAAAACGCCTCATGTTGCTTTTACACTCCTTTCAAAATCTGGATCATTCGCTACCAGCTGAGTAACATTTTCGGTTAAGGAATTTATAAAAAGTTCTTTGGGTTCTTTGTTTTATGAATAACTATTTTTAAGTTCTACATGAATTTCTTGTTTTGCTAGTTTTGGAAATCGTCATCGGTAAGTTTGTCCACATTTCCTAACCCCGCTGTATTGAAAATGCTCATGGTTGACAAATTCAAGCCTGCAATAGGCTCTTCTTGTTGAAAATCCTTTGATTACTTTTGTCGTACCTTCTTCCACATTACGTTCTTGAATTTATCAGTTAATTCTTACCAATTAAGGTGATTTGATTATAAGGCATATATCATGTTATATCTTTTACAAAATTGCAAAATTATCAATGTTTCATCAATAAGTTGTCACAGTCATATTTTCCAGAGTTTCATTGGAATGGAGTACTTTAATGAACAACAAAATGTAATCCAAACACCACAGATACATTTAAATTGTCCATTTTAAAGTCAACGGAATTATCCTCTTAGGAATGAAATTTGTACGCACTCCATTTTCAATTTCTGTACATTATAATTTACTTCTCAGAGAATATTTTACACAATATGAATAATTTTGGTCCATTGGAACATTACAAATTTCAAAAATCATTGAAACTTTTTATCCATAACACTGGTCTACAAAATATTTTCTTTGGTCTGGTTACTAAGATTTTTCAACTGATTTATAGCAATTTGACAAAGCAGAATCCAAGAATGACACCCATTTTTCTGTATCAGGTCATGTTTTTCTAGCTAACTCGATTTTAAAGAAATCATTAGAAAGTCTGAAATCAGACATCTGATTTTAACAAGAACTTTATATTATATCAAAATGTTACAGAAACTGATGTTTTTCAGCATTATTGTTACAAATTCATTGCTTGAACTTGAGTTTCTTGGAACTCCTTGAAAATTTAGCCGCAGGAACGTCTCTTTTCAAGATTCAGCAGTAATCTGCCTTCATTACTGCATCCTAACGTCCCTGATACCTTGTCTTCATCTCTTTTAGGTCTTGATGGAATCTCCCTCCTTGTTTGTCACTCATTGATCCAAGAATCTCAGGAAACCTACTCAAATGGGAGAACAGATAGTGCCAAAGTTTCTGAAAGAAGTCAGCATATTGGTAACAAGTTCTTCATAGTTTCTGAATGCCAACCTGAATAAAAGCCTTCCATGCTTTAATCTCCTCTGAATTTTCTCCAGGACGTACTTTACCGCCTCATACTTCTCTTTGAGTGTTGTTGAGTGTACGATGGGCAGATAGCCAAATGGGTTGCCATTTTGCAATAGAACACATTTCAGTGATCGCTTACTGCTGTCAAAAAATAGTCTTCACTATTCGGTTTTGTACTGCGTTACCCCTAGTTTATGCAGGAGCTGTCTTGCACAAAAAACTAATCTGGGCACTTTCCGTCTTTTTTAACCTTGGGAGGTTCCTGTCATAGCTCAATACTACATGAACAAATCTGTAAACAAATCTAATAATGCAATGAACTAATCGGTCAAATTTAGTTCCAAACAATATGTAAGACTTTCCATTTAAATATATTTTAAATCAAATAATATTGACAATGTTAATTCAAAATACATTATCTAATATTTGATTGATTCAGAAATATTTGTATTTTCTCTTTTACAAGAGCCGGATTTATATTTTCTATGTCATAAGTTAAATATTTAGGCACTTTACAATGGATTAATAAACTTGCTTTACTAACATTGCTTAAAAACACCATTATAGTTTTAACTAGTTTACTTAAACTCTGATTTAATTGAAACATTAAACATCAGGAAATTGGCTTAGAGAGAACTTACAAACTTAACATAAAACATTTATAATTAATCAAAGTATGTTTTTCCCTGTTAAAATTGAAAAAGTGAATTTTTTTGGACTGTGCTAAATCAAATCTAAAAAAAATTATGTTATTTAATTTTGAAGCGCATTAAATTAAATTGGTTCAAATAACAGAATCATATGTGTTTAGCTAGGTAACTGTGAGTTTGTTGATTTGTTTTAATGCGTCAAATTACAATAACAAACAACATTATTAATGCAAAAAAATCATCCATAACTTGTACGTCAGAGTAAGAAACAAAATACTGTAAATAAATAAATACTATAAATAAATAAACCTACAATTAAAATAATATATTTTAACAGATTGCATTCATCAACACAATTAAGAATAAATACAAAGTATTTGGAAAAATATTAAAGTAAAAATAGAAAAATAAAAATGATAAATGATTAGTATAAAGATAAGAAAAATAAGAAAAATATAGTAATCTAATTAAAGTACATGCTGTAATGTTTAAAAGAAATTCAAGAAAGGTTCTAGTAATAGTTTAGGTTGATAATGGTAATAAAAACATTAAACTCTAAAATAAAGGGAAATTCTGTTCAGAATTTTGCGAAGTTATATAATAATACATAAAACAAAGAAATGAAAGTTAGGATTCTAAAGCTGGTCACTGGTCAAAGTTTGGGGCTAAATCCATATGAAATGAAAAATAATGCTGGGTCCGAGCTTAAATCTTTAAACAAAACTTTCAATGATTAACATAATGAAAGTTGATAAAGAATATAATTGCAACGTAAATCCTAGTATCAGTAGTTAATAATTTGGAATAAAATTTTGATGGGTAGTATTTTTGGAAACATAGATTAGTTCCCATCAGTTTTCGGCACATTACACATTTTCAACCTGATATTAAAGACACAAAGTCAAAGGTATAAGATTATTTGACGTTTTATGGACGTTATATAGTCATAAAAACAACTTATTTGCAGTGACCAGTGCACAAACATGTGTTTAAAATTAATTTAAAATTTTATATATATTCATAGTTAAATTATAATTAAATATCTGTTTCAATATTTAAAATATCAATCTGGAAAACTTTATTGAAAATTTCCACTCTTCATTTAAAGTTGTTGAGAATTCTAATAATAAATTTCCGATATTATTTTAAGCTAATAATTATGCATTTGCAGAATTGAAATCTACGCCAGTGAACAAAAGAAATAATTTCAGCATTTTGAATAAATTTTTAGACATTTGAAAAATCGATTTAAAAAATATAAATTATAATTTAAGAAATAATGAAAATAATATTTGTAAAATGAGGAAATTTAATTTTTACTTTATATTCATTTCTAAATCCATCTAAAATCTTTATTATTTAATTTTTTTAAATGTTATCTATTAAGGGTTAACCACTTATACTGGCTATTATTTAATATGCGCACACGATTCACAGCAATTCACAGCGAATTGGCATGTTATATAAGTTTTCTGGCACTTTACAATATATAACTTATTGATAGAATTGCTAGCTTAGTAAAAATCACACAACATGTTATACACATTATATCGATAATTGGTACAGATAGCAGTTTATGTAAATAGCACGTTATTCCAATGTAAGTAGGTAATAAAATAAAAAAATCTTTAAATTTACTATAAAAGATCTTATGAAGTATAATATTTATTAGGCGTAACAAATAAAAAGTCTAAGCCCATTAAAGTCGTTATTATATGTGTTTATTGCTAATACGAATAATATCTAAGTATTTATTATTTTTAGTAGTTTATTGAATTATAATTTGTTTAATATTTTAATTTCTTAATAAAAATATTTAAAATAAGTATTAATATAACCAACTGCACTTGATGCTTTTTCAATTCTGTAGCTAAATTTCTATTTCTTATTTAAATGTACAAAAATTAAAATTAAGACTTTTATTAAGACTATTTTCCGTCTATTTGTTAGTAAGGCTAGGCACAAAAAATTTCCAATTTTAAAAGGGAAACTAGGTCTAAAAATATTTGGGTACCGGTGTTATAATGTAATTTTTATGTCATATATTCAACTCCTTTGTATTGTACGATATGTATTCCAACTTTTTACAAAAAATTAATTTCTAAATTGTAAATTATTTTCAAACCTTTTTATCAATTTCCTTTGGAACTGAATTGAAAACGTACATCTTCCGACCAAGAAATATCCATTTCAGTATTTCAAAAGTGTTATAAAATCGATAAATAACAATAAAACAATCGATAACCATGAGAAAAATGCGGGCTTTCAATATTTTAAAACTCGTCAAAGATCTAATGTTGATTTTCTTTGAGTTCGGTAGTTTTTCGGCACTATCAAATACGAAACTATTTTGGTGATAATTGATGTTTTTGGCATCAAACATCCGATGGAAAGTTTTCCATTTTTCCTTTGATTTGTATTTGAATGGTTTGGTTTGGAATTTTGTTTTCCATCTCTTTTGATTTTTGTGAAATCTTTCAAACTGAATTTGCAAGCTGAATGTAAAAAAATTAATTAAATTAGAATGAGAGAAAAACAAAATTTCTATTTGATCGTTTATAGAAATACAGATGTTTCTAAAAATAAGTTAAATATCTTGAAAGATTCATGTAAAATTTTGAAAAAAATTTAATAATATAATTTATACAGCGATTCCCATATAATTGCAGTGAAATAATTTTTAGTGTTAGTGTTTAATAAAGTTAGTGTTTAATAAATAAAAATAAAGATCACAAATTTGAAAGCAGATGAAAATAAAAGAATGGAAAATAAAAATAGATAAATAATAAAAAAATTAAATATTAAAAAAATAAAAATAATTAAAATCAAATGTCATTTTATAATTTGTTTTAATATTTGCATTTTTTGTAGTAATAAAATTACAAATTTAAAATATTTTAATAAAACTTATAATTTAAGATCATAAATAAGATTTTCCTGAAATAATTTTATACTTTTTTTGTATATTTTTCTTAAATTATCGGAATTTTCATATTATTAGTTAATATTGTAAAGTTTTCTTTCTCAAAATTAGCGATTAGAATTTTTTCATTTGATCAAAGGAATTTTGAGTAATTCTGTCAATAAATATACTTTTATTGTCATTTTTTAAAATCATGATTGGCTGAAATGATAATTGAATATTTTCTAAACTAAAAACTACTAAAGGGAATTAAGCTCTTTAGATATAAAACTGAAATTTTGTTTCATCGGGAATTCTTTTATCTCATTTATATTTTATTACTATACATAACACAGAGTTTGTCAAACTCTATTTTTAAAGTTATAAACGATATTTAAATATAAAAGATAATTTTATAGTATTAATTATTAATTATAAAAGTTACTATATTTTACTTCTTTAATAATAATAATAATAATATAATCATAATAATAATAATAATAATAATAATAATAATAATAATAATAATAATAATAATAATAATAAAGTATAAAGTGATGATTTCTTGGTACCAGCATTTATTATTTAAAGAAATTAAGTGAAAATTTAAGCCCTTTGCTGCGAATAATATATTTAATGAAAAAATATTCGACTTTCAACAAGAACTATATTATAGTCGAAACATTTTTTCATTAAAATTTGATGATTAATTACATTATTCGCAGCAAAAAGCTTAAAATACACATAATTGTTTTAAATAATATAATAATAAGAATAATAATAATACTAATAATAATAATTATTATTATTATTATTATTATTATTATTATTATTTTATTATTATTATTATTATTATTATTATTATTATTATTATTATTATTATTATTATTATTATTATATTATTATTATTATTATTATTATTATTATTATTAAATATTATTATTATTATTACTGAAATTACTGAAAAACATTCTTATTTCTAAAACCCACTTACATATTATAAATATTATTCATGTATAATAGAATAAAATACACTATTTTATTTACTAGTTTATCAATTACAATTCTCTAAATTACTATATTATTCTTTTAGGCGATAGAAAAAAGTAATTATTTTATTAAAATTTATTTTTCAAATTAGTAATCACTAATTGTCAATAATGTGAATAGATCTGTAAAACTAATTACATGATTAAAATAAAATAATAAAACTTGTAAATAATTTAAAAAGACATCAGATTCTAAAAAGATTATTTTCAATGAAATGTAATCGACAACATGAAAATTATACAAAGTCAAAAATCCTAAATAAAATTAAAAAAATTACAACGGAAAACACAGAAACATCAGATTTCCTTTGAGGTTTATTTTCTTAGAATTATTGAGCAATTTTCGAATAAACGGAATTATTTCCTTTAGCTAATGACATGCCTTTTCTCTAAATCAAATACGAAATAATTGACAATGAATCTCAACTGACTTTTAGGTAAAATTTTAACATTTACCAAACAGCATGGGTTTGCAAGTTTTTATTTGCATCAATCAATTTATTAAATACCACGAAAAATGAATTTAACGCATTTTTGTATACTTTTAATTTTATAAAAATGTAAAATACATTTATTTTAAAATACGAAAATAACTTTTCAAGTCACTATCAGCACAATTAAACTAAGTGATTGTTAAACAACAATCTAAAAAATACAGTGCAAAAAATATTTTTTAAATATTTATCGTTAGACAAAATATAAATAAAATTAATAAAAAATAAATTAAACTCAAAAATATAAATTATAAAATAAATTATGCCTTGAAAAATACAAATACTCTCGAGTATTTATATCAAACTGAGGTACAATGGAAAAACATTCATCAGAAAATTATCAAATATATTGAATGTGACATTTCGATAAAGATTAATATAATGTGAAATTTTGTTTTATTAAAACTGCTAAAAACAACAACTATTATGTTTATATATTAAAAATATTTAAAGATGATAATTGAAAAATTAATAATCACTTATAGCTTCGATGTTATTTCATGCCAGCAATAAATATAACTAATATAAACAATAGAAGTATTTATCAGAATTAATTTTTCTTTGTGAAAAATGTATATCAAACATCTGCTTAAACAAAACAAAAAATAAAGTGAAAATGAAATATAAATTTTAATGGATTAATATGACCGCTAGCGGTTAGAAACGGAATTACTCAATTTATTTCAAACTTATTAGAGGCCAAATGGAATTTTTGAAATATTGAAATAATATTTATATATTTATTTTATGTGAATCCAAATTAACTGTATTATATTTTTCTTTTAAAGGATAAATTAATTTTACAATTGCATTTTATAATAATATTTTATTGTTAAATAACAATTTTGGTCCTACCTAACCGTTCGACGACTTTTTTATCTTAAATATTTTGATGAATGATTTCAATAGATAATTTTGCAATTATTAAATACAATTTAATACAATTTTAAATTTTGAAAATATCTAATTCGGTGGCACTATAAAAACTTGTAATCTTTTCATCAAGTTAAAACAAAATATTTTATAACAATTTTTAGTTATCGATATCGCTCCCATAATTGCATAATCTAGAAATGGATCATTATTAGTTCATCCTCTTTCTAAGTTATCAAAATATTATTTAAAATACAATGAAATTATTAGAAAATCTAAAACTAACTTTAAACATGAACATAGAGAAATAATTGAATAACAAAATATTCAATTGAAAATAATACATAAAACAAAAGTACCAGAAAACATTTTAAAATTTTATATTTACTTCCATCAAAAGTTAATTAAATTCCCATTATTAATAATTTCGCTGAAAATAAATTTCATTTTAATTTGAGTGAATAAATAACTAGTTAAATCAATTATTATTATTTTCCTTTTTTTTCATTTTCAGTTTCTGTCAGTAAATCGCTTATTTTTACCGGCAAAATGAAATCAATAATTTTGTTTCAATTGAAAAATTTCATTTTCACTTGGAAAATAACACTACAAACAAACGAAAAACAAAACTTAATCCAAAAATAAATAAATCATAATCAAATGAAATTCGGGAAATATTTCACTCACTTTTTCAGGTTTTGAAATGGATAGAAATTCAGTGATTTTGTTTCATAGATTTCAAGAAAATTGAAAAATTGCATCATTGAATTTTCCACAAATGATTTTTCGGTATTGGGATAATTATGTGGTTGTTGAGTGGAATATTGTTGGGATTCGTTGTGGACTTTTTGAATGACATTGAGATATTGGAGAAAATAAAACTGCTTGATCAATTCTTGATATTGCCCATATCGATCAAAGAATCGATGTTTGATATTGAATTGCAATTTATCCGATATTTTATCGATTCGGCTTTCATATCGAGTAATTGCTTGTTGGGAAAAATTGATCGATTGATTAATAATTGATCCGGAATTATTACAATACCAATTTTTGATTGATTCGTTCAATGAGGAAATGATTTCTCGTTCCAGTTTATTGATTTTCGACATATCGTGACTTTCGCAAGCCTTTTTCATGTTGTTTGAATATTGCAATTGACGTTTAAATTCTGAAATAGATAATTGGTTGATTTGTTTTGTTTCCTGATTAATCCAGTTAAAGATTCTTTGTTGATTCCCATAGAACTCATTTGAATACGAATCGAGTCCAAGTAATAAAGATAAACTGACACTCAGTGTAAATAAAAATGTATAAAACACTCGAAATGCTACATATAATAACATAAACACTTTCTTTTTGCATGATATATTTGAATAGTTTGATTTGTTGTTTTGCAACTTTGGTTTGATACTCTCCCAAAGGTTGTCTTTATTTTTTATTTTTCTCCATATTGAACAGAAAATGTAGAATATGATTATTAATAAATAAATCAAACCCATACTCAACGTTATTGAAGTTATTTTATTGGCAATATTAGTAAAACCCATAGTTGGTTGATAATCACTGATTTGACTGTTGTTTAAATGAATCAATTGCAAATTACTTTTTGTAAAATAATACAATTTAAATGTGTGGTTTTTGAAACAGTCATTGATTTCGATTTGGAAAGCAAAGTTTTTTGTTTCGTAACTGGAAAATAATTTCTTTTCAAAATGAAAATTGTTGATAAAGTAAAATGGTTTCTCCTTGAAAATTTTCACTAATGAAAAATTGGTTCGTGTCGTAATATGATTTATGAATTATTTGATCTTGATGAAAAAGAACTGATTGGCTAGTTAGATCAATTATTTTAACATTGATAAATGTAGGAATGTCACTGACCGTACCTATAAAAATAATTAATTGTTTACAATTATCCAAATTTTTCTAAAATTTTAAATTGTATAATACTAATTATTATTATTATTATTAATTGACTAAAATTCACTTGAAAAAGCCAGTACCAAAAATTCGTGAATATCAAAAATATCGATTTATTTACTGATTTATAGTCAAGCTTTTTAATAAATATAATGTAAATGAAATCAGTGGTGAACTTTGTAAAAAGGTTCTTATAATATTATAATATTATTATTATTATTATTATTATTATTATTATTATTATTATTATTATTATTATTATTATTATTATTATTATTATTATTATTATTATTATTATTATTATTATTATTATTATTATTATTATTATTATTATTATTATTATTATTATTATTATTATTATTATTTAATAAAGATCTGAATGATTTAATTATTTTAACATCTCACTTAGAAATTCGTTTTACAGATGTTTATTTAAACAAATATTTAATTTATGAACAAAAATTGAAATAATGAAAAATTTATTATTTGGTTGAATAATCTTTCGCATCTATTTTTCCCATCTAGTTTTTCTATAATTTTTAAACTTTTGCTCTCTAAATCTTTTGATCATTAAACTTTGACCACTGACGAGAATAAAGATGCATTTTACGGTTTTCTTTTATTCAAACTAAAATTTTGTGATAAATTATATTTATAATTAATTAATTAGTGGAAAGAAATGAGTAATTATTTCCTGAGTGCAAAGATTTATTAAAAATATTTATTATAATTATTTAATTCAATTTAAACAATATGCAAAACTGAAAAAATACTGAAAAATATTATTTCATTTTAATTTTTAAAAAGATATGTTTCGCTTTATTATTTAATTAAAACAGAAAAAAGTAAAATCTTGATTCTGAGAACTTTTTTAAAGTTTTCACATGACTTGTTTGACAAATTAAAATATCCACACCAGCTAGCGTGATATTGAAATTGGAAGAAACTGATTTTAAAGAAACTACTTAGATTAAATTAAGACTTCAACAAATGTTGGTTGTATTTTCCAAATAGTTTTTATTTCAATTAATTCATTTTTATTAAGTCAAATTTTAAATTTTATTTTTTAAAAAATTTTCTGGATTGAAAATCAATTGTAAAATTATCTTCTAACCAATTAATATTTTTACATTTAAATATTTATCATTTTACATTTTTAGCCGAAGAAAAATAATAATTAATAAGAACTATTAAATACAATTTACTGTAATTATTAGGCTTTAAAAAATTAATAATGTCTTAGAAAGACTTTTCAAATCATATATTGGAATGTTCGTATAATTCGTATGTTATAAATAAAGCTCAATAAATTGTATTTTATTATTTTATTTTTTTCCTGATGATAACAGAGCAAAGATATAATATTTAACTCAACTTTTTAGTTATATTAATTAAACTACAAAATATGACAATTAAAAAAAATAATGTATTTATTATTTTTGTAATTTGTCAAGAGTAAAATATCAAAGAAAAGCTGAATCGAAAATAGTAATCCCCATAAAAATTAAAGAAACATTTCAAATCAAAATATTATTTTAAATATAAAATTTGAAATTAGTGAAATTAATTATAAAAGACATATTGTCAGAAAATATTTGAAAAAAAAAATTGAAATAATTAGTATTTTGAATTCAATAAAAGTAAGAGAAAATAAGAGCATTTAGATAAAAAAATAACCAAAATTATATTGATATTAAATTTGAAATTACACAATTGAAAAATTCTGAAAATGAAAATTAAATTTGAATGTTTAGAAATTATATTTTAAAAATAAAAAGTAAATTAAACTAACACGTCTTTAATCTACGGCGTTACAAAATATTTGAAAAAAAAATTTATTACAAATCTGCATATTTTGATTGTTTTAAACAATTTGATCAGTTTTTAGAAAGGAGTGCAATCTTTTAATTAATGTGGTAAAATTGTAGGAAATTAATGAAATACGAATAATTTCTGATCAAAGTGAGGAGAGAAAAATTTATTATATTACCTTTTTAATGAGAATTTCTATGTTTTGAGATTAATTTTCTTTTTCTTAAGTATAATACGTGTTGCAAATAAGTGATGATTTTTTTTTCTTTTATCACTTTTAGTACAATATATAAAAATATATTTTTACCATTCATCAGTTACTTATAATATTTAGAGTGATGAAAATTTCAATGAATAAAGTGTGAATTCGATAGAAAATGAAAATTTAAAAGTAGTATTTGGAAGAGATGTTTTAAATGTTCGTACTTTCCAAAGATGGTTTACAAATAAATTTAAATTAAAATTATTCCATATGTTATAAGATATTTTATTTTTTATAAATAATTAAATAATATAATTTATTTTTCTGAATTTTATTTATTATTATTTTTTGTCATTTAAAACAAATTTCCAAATCATTAGTAAACATTTCAGAATAGAAAAATGAAATTAAACTAAACTGAATTAAGATTATGTTTGAAAATTGATAAAATGGATGTCTAACAATTATAAGTTTTTCTAAATTATTATTTACTAAAGAAATAATGAAACGTAAACTGCAAAATTCCATTGGGAATTCGTTTTGACAATATGGTTTTGAGGAAACTTTACACAAATGAAAATGGTAATTAAGATTTTGTTCAATTACTGAATTTGTTAATGTTATATCCTAATTCATCATAATATATTCTGGGAAATTTCAAATGGCTTTGAAAATATCCCAACACAGACCTAATAATTGATTTCACATTGTATTTTAGAAATTTTACAGAGAAAAAAAATATATTTTATTTTTTGTTTATTTTTATTTTATTTTTTTAAAGAAATTATTACATTTAAATATATCACATAAAATCTATGAAAAAGAATTAAAAAACATCTTTCAGAATTTAGGAAGAAAAATTTTTTTAAATAAATGGATTTTATAATCTTATAATCTTATCAAGACCTTCAATCCATAAAAGTTTGCAACCTTAATAAATTGCTGTCTTAATAAATTGCCCGTTATTAGGGTAATTGAAAATATATATGCATTGCTTATGATTTTGAGTATACCTTTGATTGTTTTATTGTAAAACTCGCAATAATCTTTAAACGTTATGTATTTTCTCTTTAATTCGATAGTAACGATATATAGAAATTTGACAGACTATATTTTGCACCCTTTATCTTGTCATTTTTCTATTTTATATTTGTCTCCAAAGTCCTCTAGTATGACATCTTTAAAGAATTCTTTTTTGACAAACTTCATAATTAATTACTGGTTTAATTTTTGAACCATTTTCAATTGCATTGATAATATCTTATTTTTACAATCTAAGATTGTTTGATCTTTTACCATGAAATCATTGCTCAATATGGCAGTGACATTTTTCTCAAATGAAAAGCCCAATTAAAATTTTCATCCATCTAAATTTTTAAAAATTCCCTTGTTCATGAAGCATTCGATTGAATATCCGCTAGTTGAAGTCAGAATTGTGAATCAGTCAAATGATAGTTGAAACACTTTATTTAGTAGACAGGAAACATTATTATGTGTCAATTACAAGTATAATTCCACTCCTTTAAGAAATGTATTTCCCATTTAAATTTTTAATTTCCCATTTAAATATGTTTCTAGAAGATGGAAGAAGGAAGATGTGAACTTAAATCAACTTTTGGCATCTATTCCGAATTTAAGGTTAACAAAATTATTAAAGGTGGTGGATAATATCAAAACGATAGAAGGCAGAGACATACTTATTTGAAATTGAGAGAGGTTTGTTTCAAGCTTTTCCGTGGTTTTGAAAAAGTTTTTTCTTTCGAACATTATTGTTATCAGATAACGGCAAAAGCTATTAATCTGATGCAAAAATATTAATTTTATTTGTTTGACCCTCCAACAATCTAAGCATTTTAACTCATCATTCTACTTAGACATTATATAATTGTATTTGTTTGTTTGGACAGAAAATAAAATTTAACAAAATTGATAAGTAAAAGTTCTTTAATAGGCTATAGTTATAATATTATAAATATATAAGCAACATTAATTATTTATTAAATTTATTTCTGGACAATTTCTAAAAATATATGTTTACTTATTATTCTTTCGGTAATTCGGTTGTTTTGGGGATTCTTTATTTTCTGCAGGGTCATCTAAGTGAATTACAGGGTTATTCAACAATATATTTAAAATTATCCAACAATATATTTAAAATTATTCAACAATATATTTAAAATTATCTAAAAATCTGTTTAAAATAAGTATAAAAAAACAAAAAATATTCTTTATGATAATTTAGAAAACTAAAATTTAAATAATTACAAAATATCTTTTTTTAATTTTTAAGATATAATTTGAACTAGTTGATTTACTCATATCAGATAAATTCTTGTCGCGCTAAAGCCTTTTCCAAATATTTTCTCATATGAGAAAATCACCCAATAAACTCAATTCTTTCATTGCTTAAAACATTATTTATTCTTATTTTGAGTTCGTCTCTGTTTTTAGGCAGCCGGTGTATTGAAGCTAAGGAAGATTTAAAGTGGCTGAAATATTCTTCAATTGGGATGAGCTGCGGAGAATAAGCCGGAAGAAATTTGTAATTGATATTATTTGTTATTAAAAGATTTATCACATCTCTTCGGTGATGAAACCTACAATTGTCCATAATGAGAACATCATTTGTATTATTTCTAAAATGAGGAATCAAAAATAAAGTTCTAAATTCAATGAAGCTCTCGCCATCAAACGCGCCATCCTTAATTTTAAATCCAAAAATTCCTGAGTTCTTAATTACAACCATGCAACTAATATTCATTCCTCTGTTACCCTTCACATTTTTGTATGCTTTTACATTTTTGGGTGAATACCCTTAGTTTCGTGTTTGATGCAAATTTGCACCAGTTTCATCAAGAAAAACTAAATTCGAATCTGCAATAAACTGAATTTCTCGTGCATACATTTGTCTTGGATCAATGTTTTTTATGTAATTCCTTTCTTCAGGAATTCTTACAAGTCTCTTTCTTGTAAAGTTCATTTCTTTTAAAATCTTTGATACCCCACTTTGAGAAACACTATAATTTAATTCATTTAATTTATGTGACATTTCCGTTTGTGTAAAAGAAGCATCACGTAGCAAAAACTGGGATATTTGATTTTTAACTTCAGTTTTATTTTTTTTTCGTCCTTTTTTCTTTTGAAGTATTTCTTCGTCACTCGTATTATCATAAATTTTTTTAATGATATTATATGCACATTGTAAGGTAATTTTCTCGCTTTCAGCGATTTCTTTTACAGAAATATTCTTCTCTAAATATTTTCTTATGATCTTAAGCATGTCTAGAGTTATGGTGCTTCGCTTTTTTCTGGCATTCGGTGCGGAATTTTCCTTTAAATCGTTTTCAAAAAAAAATCGTATTTGTCACTAAACATGGATACAAAAAAATAATTTTTAAATCCTATAAAATAAATAATTTATTTCTTAGATATCGATTTTTAATTATATGACTGATTAAGTGTTTTTTAAAGGTAATAAAAATATTTCCTTACTATTTAAAAAATTTTAAATATATTGTTGGATAATTTTAAATTAAATTTTGGAATATTTTAAATACATTGCGGAATAACTTTTAATATAATGTTAAATAACTTCTAATATAATGTTGAATAATATTAAATATATTGTTAGATAATTTTAAATATATTGTTAGATAATTTTAAATATTTTGTTACAACCAAAAATAGTTTCAAAAGAAAAATATTCTTCAAAAATAAAAATAATCAAAGAGGCTAAATGATAAAATATATAAATTTACAAGCATAACAATTTTTGGAAAATTTGACTTATTGTAATTATATGGAACATAATTACTCTAATTTTCTGCTCGTAACTCAGGTTTGACGCAATTATTTGAACATTTTTCCCTATGTAATAATCATTGCAAAACTAACAAGGACAATATATGAACATTTAGAAAGTTTAATAATAATAATAATAATAATAATAATAATAATAATAATAATAATAATAATAATAATAATAATAATAATAATAATAATAATAATAATAATAATAATAATAATAATAATAATAATAATAATAATAATAATAATAATAATAATAATAATAATAATAATAATAATAATAATAATAATAATAATAATAATAATAATAATAATAATAATAATAATAATAATAATAATAATAATAATAATAATAATAATAATAATAATAATAAATAATAATATACGAAATAAAAGAAATAATAATTATTTTAACTTTAATCAAGGTTGACAATAACAAAAATCTAAAAAAAAGTTTATTTCAATCAGTAAATTTAAAGTTTCAAATAGGACTTTGTCCCAATTTACATCTATGTCTATAAAATATTGAAAACTCCTTTTTTAATTTTAAACTTATTCAATGTCGATTATCCGGAAATTAACGTCAAAAATTTTCTAAACTCAAAATCAAATAATATTGAAAGTTATTATGATAAAAAGAAAAAATTTCATAAAATTAACGGATAAAAAAATATTTAGTAAAAATATTCTCTAAATTTAATACCATTTCATTATAGTATTTTGCATTTTAATTGAACAAGACATAGTCAAGATAAAATTTATATGAATATTTTTTGTTTAACTAAAGACTTTTAATATTACTTCAATCGAATACCGTTTGGAATTGCTGCGGTTCCTGCAACTTTTTAAAAACTAATGGATAAAGTGCTTAGGACCACTAAATTGGAAAGAATCTGTAGTTAACCTCGATGAAATTTTAATATTTTCAACTAATAAAGAAAAACATATGCAAAACCTAATGTATTGGAAAGAATCAAATATTCGGGATTTACGTTGAGCAAAGAAATAGTGATTTTCTTAAAATAAAAAACGAAATTTAAGGTCATTATATAAATACAGAAGGTATACGAACAGATGATAGTAAAATTGAATGTCATTAAATTATTCGAAAGACAAAAGTGCTTAAAAAGACCGAGGAGTCATTTGGGACTTAAAAATTACTATCGACGGTTTATTGAAAATTATACAAAATTCTCAAAGGATTTAAAAAAGTTATGTGGCAGTAATCAAACAATATTAGTGTGGGTAATGAATGTGAAACTACATTTAAAAGTAAGAGCAACTGATAAAAGCATCAAAATTGGCTTTTCTAGATTTTAAAAAAGGAATTTTTATTGGCTACAGAGGCAGTTTTGACAGGATTGTAGCTGTTCCGTTGCAATTAGATTCTAATAGAAATGAAAGAGTAATCGTTAATGGATTAACGCATATGAGGCAGGGCATTGCATCATTAAAAAAGAACTAATTACAACTTACTATTTTACTTGACAATCTAAACACTATTTATACGGAAAGCGCTTTCAATTACGAACAGATTATAAGATAATCACATTTATGCTCAAAACCCAAAGAGCCAATTACACCACAATTTCAGACGTAAATTAATTACCTTAGTAGTCTAGATATGAAATTAAGTTACCAAAAATATGTTTTATAACGAAATCAATGTGATATAGATATACAATGTCAGACGATACATGAAGAACCAAAGAAGGGCAGATTAAAGACACGAGCTTTAGCTTTAATGCTAATAGATGGTGGTTCAGTGTGTCAAAAATATTTAGAAATTAATGACATAAGAGAAAAGATACAATTTAGAGTAGAGACTAAGTTTGAAATTTATAATAATGTTTTTAAAACAAACAAAAATAAGATTTGGACAATTAATATATATATATATAAGGAATGGTAATCGAACGTCAACCAAGATTTGATGAGGGAAGAGTTTATCAAAAATAAAAATAGAGAAAGAAAAAAAATTAAGATATGAATAGAAAAGAATGATCTCCTATTATAATGAGTTTCGAATGAATCGATAATTTGATGTTGATGATGGAGTATGAATTAAGAAGGATGTAACAATAAAAGATGATATTAGATATGATGAACTTAATTGATAAAAACATAACAGGGGCTACATGATAAAGGAAAAATAAAAACAAAAAATGCAGAATTGCTAAATTAATTTAAATACTAAAGATATATTTTAAAATGAGGAGAGTGGAAGATGATGATATGATTGTTATATTATTATGTATTATTATTATAATAAAAGAGAGTTTGAAGACTATAAATCGGTAATATATCGATGTTTGTTGATACTCACGAATTTTCTGCACTGCCTTTTTCAAGTGAATTTCTAGTGGCTTTTCTAGATTCTAAAAAGAAATTTTTATTGGCTACAGAGGCAAGTTTTGAAATTCATTTGAAAAAGGCAGTGCCGAAAATTCATGAGTATTAACAAACATCGATATATTACTGATTTATAGTCTTCAAGCTCTCTTTTTAATGAATTCAATGGAAAAAATAATCAGTGGTGAAATTGGAAGAAATAAAATTTCTTATAATAATATTATTATTATATAAACATTATTTAAATATTAGTATATTTTGTCTTAATATTATATTTTTGAAACAACTTATGAATACTAATATATAATATATTATTTAATAATATATAAGGAAGATAATCGTGTAAAAAAGTAAAATAAAACAGATGAAAATTAATGTCATTAAATCTAATAAAAAATGATTCAAAACAAAATGACTGCAAACGAGTATAGCGTGTAAAAACATGTACGATATTCATTGAAATTGTAAAAATTATCCATTATCCATGTGCAGGAAAATTTATATATTTAGTAAAACAAAAGTATTAATTTAAAATTTAAAATTTATAAGATTTTATTCACATTTGTTTATATTGAAAATAATTTTTGAAATAGAAAATTTAAAAATGAAAAAAACATAAATTTATAAAGATTCATTTAAAAAATTAAAAATCCCAATAAAAATGACCTTCAAAATAAATTTTCCAAACTGTTGGCCAACGCACGCTAATTAATTGAAGAAAGTGATTGTCAAATTTTTCAGTTGGAATAATCAATTTTCCACTTTTTTCGTTGCAAACAAATGACCGGATTATCGATTTATCTAAATAGAAAAAGAAAATATTAAAATCAAAGCACAAGTTTAGCATGTAAAAATAGAGAAATTAATTGAAAATCGCATGAAAAAAATTATTATCTTAATTACCAATAAGGAATTAAGAAAAAAATTAGGAAATTCTTTGGCCAGTAGAAAACGGTTTTTATGACAGTTAATAGATACATTTACATAATTAAGTTATAGCTTTCTCAACTTCTTAATTTGATCACATTTTCGCGCAATAGGGAAAAAAGTTTATATATTATTTCAACTTAATATTGGAGTTTAATGGACTAAAAATTATTTTTCTTTTCAAATTTCAATGTGACATGCTAAATTTGTGTTTGGAGATAATAAATCAGTTTTCTTAGAATAAATAAAGTATAAAGATATTCGTTTTAAAAGACATCTGTTCTATTTATTATAATTAACATACAGTTATTAAATATTTTCGATATTTTAAAGGATCTTATATATTTTTCATATATATTAAAGTATAAAAAATAGTTTTTGTTTTTAATTTTTATTAACAATTTCTTATATTAATAAATTTTAAAATGATTATGAAATATTATTTTAATTATATTACTAATTTATAAAACTACAATTACATATTAATTCAAAAGTTTTATTTTTTCATTATTTTATAATAATATTGATTGAATTCTATTTGTGATTTGTTTAAATTGGTTAATAAATATTTTTGGTTTATTATAAAATATTTCTTTTAAACTATGATTTTATTTATATTAATTAAATTATTTTATAACATAAGCAAAATAACGAAGAATAAAATTTATTTGATTATAAACAGTGGTTTGAAGAAAAACTAAAATTAGTTCATATTAGAAAATTATAGAACTCTACAATTTAATGCAGGAGTCATCAAGGGGTTAAAAACCATTATGATAAAAAGATAAAGATTTTAACCTTTTTATAAAAACTAAGACGAAATGCATACATAGACAAAATATTAAATCACATATGGAAATATATATGGAAATTAACGACGAAGCGGGATTAATGGATTTAAACAATCTTCTGCTTAACAAAAAAAAGAATTTGTTGAGTTATTCCACTCAACTGTAGGACTTCTTACAAGTATAAGTATCTTTTTTGAGTAATATTTTAATTAGGACTTAGTTATTTTTTTAACCATGGAAATTTTATTTGCAGATTCCGTAAAAGATATAGAAGAATATTTATTTATTTAATAACTGTCACTGCAAATCGAACATGATATTTTTATTTTTCCCATAAAGCAATTGTAAGTTTTTCAAAAGAATTCTAAACTATGCTATAAGGTAACGAGAAAATACGAGGGTTGTGGAACGCTTCAAAAAAAGGATAAAGATAGGCATGATTTTTGGAAAGGACACAAACGGCGCCATTCTTCCCAAATTTAGATGTCAGGTAAACTTACTATAATAAAATAACAACTATTAATTTTAATCCAATTTCACCACTGAATTTCTTCTTTTCAATACATATATATTTTAACGCTTTAAAAACATATGAAAATGTATGTTTGTATAGTAAGAAATTTATAGATTTCAGGCGAGTCTCCTTTAAAAATACGTGTCAGGGCTACAGAAGTGTTTATACATAGATATGTGACCACTTTCTATGTATATGCAGATAAAATCTTAGACATTGAATATCAATGAAATTTATTTTTATTTCAATTATTTGTTTATTATTATATTACATATAATATTTATTAATTATTTAAAAAAGAATTTGAATATTATATGTTTCAAAGGCTCATTTAATCGGTTAGTCTGAAAAAACATTTATTTCCCTTTATATTTAGATAAAAGTAAATTGTTATTTTTAAAGAATCACTTAAAAATATGTGTGACATATGTGATGAGAAAAATTAACAAAAACAACATTTAAATTTAAAATATATTTTAAAATAAAAAAAGTAAATTATTTAAAAAAATGATTTCATATTTATTTAGAAAGAATTTAAAATAAAAGTAATTTTTTTAAATTAAAATATAAACTACAGTTTTAAATAATTTATGAGAATGTTGAATCTTGAAATTTTTAAATACTTGCTAAAATTTTCGATATCAAAATTATCATGTCTCGATAATATTTGTTTTAATAATAGCTATGGACTTAAATGGTATTTGTTTTTTGTTGTACAATTTTAAACTTAAATGAAATAGTTAATGTCTAAAAACTTAAAAAATTTGACATATTTACAAATATTAGTTTCACTAAATGATTTTGAACAAAAAATTAAATAATATGTTATAATAGACATTTTATAAAACAATGTGTTTAAAATTGGAGTTGTTTTTATGTTTTAATTATGTGATTATTTTATTGATTAACTTTTTCTATCAAAAAACTTTAAAATAATTCACAATTAACAAATAATCTTCTTCGAACAAATTATTAATCTTCGTCTTCAGTGAGGTACTTATTCAGTAATCTGTCTAGAGTTAAAATAAGAATATCCACTTCACATTTCTATAAAAATTAGCAGTATAAAATGGTTGAAGTAAATAATAATAAAAAATAGGAGAATAGAGTTTTTATTATTACATGTAAAAGAAAGCAATCGTTTTTTCTGGTTTCATAATTAAATTTTCGATATACACCAATTGAATATTTTAATAAAATAAGATTATTTCTTTGGCATATAATTTGATTTTCAAAAATATTTATTTTCAAAACTCAATTAGTATTGTAAAACATTTAAACAAAACAACTTGTCGGTATTGAATTTAAAATTTGTATTTTTTAACCTTTAGAACACCGAAAACTATTAATACGGTCGTGCACCACAAGCTGTGAATTCTCTAGCAAATCAAGATATAATATAAAAATGTATATATTATAACAATATATAAAATGAATGTCTCATTTAGACTGTCATTAATATAGAAAATCACAATTATCTTTATACTGAATGCTATGTTTGTCACACAACCTATAGGAAAATATAAAAATAAATAATAATAAAATATTGTCAAAAATATATTTAAAAAATAAATTTATAAGATGATTGAATACAGACGTGCATAACGTAAGTGTGCAATTTTTTACACCATCATTTGACAATTCCTACATTTCTTATGACATTTAATCCGTCTTACTTTGATTATTCCTAAGTGAAAAATAAGTAATGTTTGACTTATCAACATATTATCATTTTATTTAGGTTGTTTAATTTTTATTGTCTATATCAGACAGGTTATTATAAAAGTTAATTTATTAGACTTTTTCAAACCATATCCGCTTTAACCAAACCGTAACGATAGACTCCATTGGATTTTATTGTCTGGTATAAACTAGTGAATACCATAAAATAATATGGAAATTAATGGAAATTAGTAATTCAAAGAGCAAAAAATTAAATTAAATTTTGATTTGGAATACAATTTAGATTTTTTTAATTATCCAACTGGTGTCTACCTTAAGTTTTTAATAAAGTATCATTTATTATCTGTAAAATATTTAATCTTATTTTATGTATAATTTTTTGTTTTCCGTTTCTTTTCCAGAAGAATCTTAATCAATAATATTTAATTTCCATCAATATATTAATTTTTAATTTTAATTTATAGAAAAATATTTTTAATTAAATATTTGAAATTTACTTTTACTAAACATAAGCCTAATATGTTTATATAAAATTAGGAGAAAAGAATATTTTATCAAGAACATATGATCAAAAATCGAAATAAGATTATTTCTATAATGTTATTCTTTTAAATGAATAGATTTTATCGTAATAAATTGTGTAGTGGGCAAATTTTTATATTTTAATCAAAATAAATTTAAATATGCCATATATGTGGCTATTCTGTTATGTTTGTTTTAATTAATATAAATGATTTCTTGATGGCATTTTAATATTCTTTATATTCATTCATTGAGAATATATTTATATACAAGCGAAAAAAACTTTTAAATTTTAAAATTTTTAATTCATATATTTTTAGAATTACACTGTGATAAATTGTGGGAATCTGACAGTTTTAGCTCTATAGTATGGTTTTGTATTATCATTTCGTAATTTTGCTCAAAGCAATACAAAATATTAAAAATAAAGAAATTTTATTTTTATAAATATTACCACAAATATTCTTTATAAGTTTTAACAATTGTATAATGAAACAGGTAAATATTTGACGCATTTATAAAAATGTCACATACATATAACTGCATTAATTACCGTAAATACTGGAGTACAAGTCGGAAAAGGTAATAAGAAATTTTAAATGATTTACACCAGAATATATTACAAACATTAAGACAAATTTTGAAAAATCGACAACTTTAAATAAAGTTCCCGAAAATTTATTTTTGCTTTGATTTAAAAAAAATTTCCAAAATGAATGAATTGCTTGTTATTGTATTAAACTTTAAAATCTACTAATAAAAAAGATAAATTTTAATAAAATCTCATTCAATTGGGTATGCCATAAATAATAATTAAAACGAAAGGTAATTGCAATTAGGAAATGCCAAAATAAATGATAAATGTTAAACAGTAAAATCGGAATTCCAATGTCAAAGTTTTCAAGTGAAATAATTATTCTTATTGTGAAATATTATTTTTTCGTTGATTTTTATGGTTAACTACTTAAAATGAAGCACTTAAAATGTTATTATTTTGAACATTTAATAATAATAATAATGTAAATATTTTTATTTCATTAAAACTAAATTTGTAAATACTTTAAAATTATTTTAATTAAAATTTGGATATATTAAAATTAATTTTCAAATATATGGTTAAATAAATTTTGTTTAATTTTAATATGGTTAGATAACACACAAATATTTCCAAGGGTCGACAACCTTTTAGATCTTTTCCAAGACAATCTACCAATTAATTCAGGGTGTCACCTTATTTATTTTTACAAATAATTAATGGTATATATCTGTCACATTAAATAATACAGTTCTTTATCAAAATAATTTGAGCCCAAATTTATTTTTTAAATATATTTAATTGAAGAAAAAACAACATAAAATCCCATTGATAACTCCACCGCGTGTCATAGGTTGCCGACCCCTACTATATTCAATTCAATTTCCAATTAAAGACTAATTTCAAATTTGTCTATAATCTTTAATATCTGATAAATGTAATTCCAACAATTTACTAATATTGCAATATCATATACAAAATTATTAAAACAATCAGTCCGCCAAAATAATAAGAAATCGCCACTGGAACATTCATTTAACAATGTATTTCAACTGTTTTCAGGTCATCGTAAGGAAAGATAAAAAAAATTATAGATTTCTGAAAAGATTTTATTAATTTTTTCATAATAAATATTTTTTTAAAATATTAAAAATAAACATCTTTCAATTTATAATAAATATATTTTAAATATTTTAATTATAATTTTATTTAATATAATTTTTAATTTTAACAATTTATAACTTTTTTAAAAAATTAATTTAATAAATTAAAACAATAACAATCCCATATATCCACAACCCAAAGTATTTAAAAAAAATTAAACGCAGGTCTTCAAGGGAATTATGTAAATAAAATTTTGAATCTAATCATTTTGTCAACAAAGCTTCACAAATTACATGTTTTCAACAATAATTAAAAATTTTTAATAAAATTTTGAAATAAGACATGAAAAAGGACATTCCAAATATAGTAACAAAATATTATATTAATTTATTTATTATTTATGTGTGAAAAATAAGTAATTAAATTAGACATAATTATATTTTTTGATTAATGAAATTACTTTTTTTCAAATTTATTGTATAATGATGACATTATTTCAAATATTTCAAAGTTTTCAGAATAATGAAAATAATAAAATGCTATACAATGGGATATTTCTGAAGAAAATTTTGAAAATAAAAATTAAATATATTTATTTGTTGAGAATTTTAAAAGTTTTTAAATGAAAATAATAAATTTGCATTTAACATTATTTTAAAAAATTTATAAAATAAAATCTAATGCTTTAAAAAAGTTAACTTTTTAATCAAATATTTAAAAAAATATTTATGAAAAATATAATTATATGGTTTTTCATTTATTACACTGACCTCAAATTTTATTAGTTATACTTTCTTTATTAAAAGTTAAATTTATTATTTTAATTTCAAAGTTAATATTTTTTTGTAATTCTTATTAAACATTTAATATAAATTTTGAATGAAGTATAATTATATGTTTAAAAGATTTGTAAAAGTGTTTTATTCAAATAAAAATTACTAGTAAATATCCAAGGATATTTCAACATAATTACACCATGTTAGCAAATTATCCTTATATAATAATTATATTTTAAATCACATGTTTGACATCGTACATTACAAAATGCAAATTTATTGTTTATGAATTTTTTAAAAAGAAACTATTATTAACTATAATTAACATCCAACGCCACCCATACAAAAAGAGTTTTTAAATGCTTCTGACTTTGTACTCATTTTATTAGTTAGGATCGAGTGTTTAGTGTGATATAAAATGTTTTTAGATTGGTTTAGCTAGAAATTCCTTACCCTGTAGTGCACGGCCGTACAAATAATTTGCGGCGTTTAAGAAGTTTACGTTAAGATGAAATTTAAGTATTCCGTATAAAAAAAAAGGAATTTGTAATTTTATGTGAGAGATGTAAATTACAAATAAAGCAGAATTTGTAATTTTATGTGAGAGATGTTTGTTTTTGAATGCATGTTGCCATATTTGTGTGAGACCTTTTCCACTTTGTCTAAGAGTTGATTCGTTTTACCTGTATTCATTCTGATGTTTTACCATATCAATATTTGGTTTAATTTACGAAATAATAATAAATTTAACCAATTTATTTAAAATATTTTAATTTGTAATAAAGTATGGAAAAATAAATCTGGGAAATCATATGGTTTCAAATAGATATTAATTTAATTGTCAATTAAATTTAATTAATTAATTAAGCTTGGAATAACAACAAAGTTCTGTTACGTGTGAAATTTAAATACACTTGAGAAGTATTTAAATTATTACATTTTATTATTTTTTCTATGTCATAATATAAAATATTTAAATGGCTACTTTATATATGCGAATATTTTTTATAGTGATTTACTATGGAAATATTATCTATTTAATATTTTATTAATAAGGTATAATTAAAGTAATTTAATTATGAATTAATATTTTAAAATTCATTTCACATTGACTGTTTTAATTAACTCAAATATTATTTTATCACATTATAAATGTTAAAATATTCTTAATTAAATGTAAAAATTTATAATTAAAACAAATTCACTCTGAAGTCATAAATTAGAATGTTTTTAAAAACACAATTTTTTTAAAAAATGAAAAAAATATATCTTAACATCGTGTAAATTATCCGGTGAAAGCTTTTGCTAAAATTTAAAATTTTCAAATTTCAAGAAATAATATTTTAATAGGAATTCAAAATATTTTAAATTTAATGAATTTTTAAAAAAATAGAATTATCATATTAAGATAATTTAAATTTTTATTGTACTACTATTAAGAAATTAGAAATATTTAATAAATAATTTAAAGTATTAGAAAAATTTTAAAATAAGTATCTTACCTTATGTAACTTTAAAAAAATCGTGCTTTCTTAAATTTTCTTAATTATTTAAAAGCGAATGGTCATGTTTTTAATAGAAAAAAATAAAATGAAAATAAACTCGATTGTGATTGGCTAAAAACCTCATAGATAATTTACAGAATTCACTAACCAAACTTGGTGGAAATTTCAAAACTGGCTTCAAAACTAATTCAGGAGTGTTAGATAATAAAACTGTTTTTTATACTTCCTTTACTCTAGAAATATTAGTCATTTGGGAAATAAACATATAAAAATTAAATTTATCCAATAACTTTTGAATTTTAAACTTTCACTATTTTTTTTATATGGTTATATTTATTAAAGGAAAATTGACTAAATAAATCACTAAAACTATTTATTTAATATTTAATCATAAAAATATTATTCTTTAAAAAATTTAATATTTTTTCACGATACCCAATATTTTTGTTTTAGCCTTAACAACAAAAAAGAAAAAATGGTTTTAATTTATTTTGTATTTTTATTTTATAACGAATATCAGCTTCGTAGAACAAAAATAGAAATAATTGCAATTTCAACTTCTATTTCAAGAGGAAATTAAAATTTCAAAGGTGTAAATTATCTTGTTTGAAATCTTTAATTCTCAATTGACAATAATTTTATTTGGTTATTTGTATTATTAAAAAATGTTTGAGAAAAATACATTTTAATTTTATTCTAAATTGTTGTTTAATTTATATATATTTTTAAATAATTCATATTTTATATAATATATTCTATTATTTGCTAATTACATATATTTCTTTAATCTGTTAAATATTATCAGCTTAATTTATCATTTGAACAATGTATAAATATCTGTTGCAAACATGTCATTAAATTTCTTCACATTACTTTTACTATATCCATTTTTAGAACATGAATTAAATCATTGAAATATGAAAAGATGTATAATTTTTTCATTCATAATAATTTTTACACAATTTATTTTGTTATAAGGAAACGTAATTGCACATTTATTTATTGTCAATTTAGTTTTTTATTTTTAAACTTTTACCATGTCTTTCATAGGACTTTGGAATGCAGAGAATTCTATGGTGCTACTTTTCGATTTAGTATTTTTAAACGATACGATTCAAATAATTTCTTTTCGGCTACATTAGATTTTTCTGAACTAGTTCAGTTAATAATTATCTTGTTTTACCTTACAAATAGCAAAGATCGAAATGTAAAAATATTTCAGAAATATCTTCGTTTGATTCTTCCTGTATGAAAATATTTAGTACAATCTCATTTAATAAATTAAAAACTGTTTTTATGTTACATATCAATAGTAGAAATTAAAATATCAACGAAATTTATATTTATTTTAAAAA